>DWEC01000162.1:0-20289 GCA_018245735.1 Microceris miodesmiata
TATTCTTATCCTATTTTATATATAAAACAATATATGTAAGAATTATTGATACAAGTACTTTTTCAGTATAAAACTTCTCGTGAGTGTTTATACACACGATATGGCCCGGCAGACTCCGCTGCGACCTCGCTGCAACCGGCTGGAACTCATGATGAAGGACCTCGTACAGGTTTGAAACTCGTTGGGCCATCTCGAAAACTGTACGTAAGTTAAGCCGGTATATATATTTAAATCATTTATTTCAGCTTATTTTTTCCAAGTTTATAACATTTTATGAAGCAATAAACTATCATGTAACACGTTTTCAATTAATTAAAGTGTCAACGATTCATCTGTGAGAAATATCCAGTTAAAGAACGTAGTCGTATTATCAATTCATTTGTTACATATGTACGAGTATTGTACGAGTGATTATAATATTAAATTCTCGACATGTGCACAGGAGATATAAATAAAACACATTTGATACGTCGTACGTTTGTCATGTTTCATTTCCTCTCCGTATAATTATTCATTCGTGTTGTTTGTCAAACACGTCGATAGTCGTTGTGGGCACGCTCTAAGGAACAACTTTAGATTCGTTTGCATATACATATATTATATCTAAATATAACAATCAACACTGAATTCATACAACGTTTACTAGTCACTTATTCCATTCATCAATTACATAATTTCAGGAATCCAGAATCCATTTACGAGTAGTCGGTATGCACTCACTTACTCCTAGTTGATCTTTGTCATATTTAGGGTTCAAAGAATATTCTAGAAGTCTACGTAATGATAAAAGATGCGCACTACAGCCACTGTACAATGTATACATACAGACGCACACAGGTACAGATATTCACACACGCACATGTATTGAGTTATATACATATATATATAAATTCTAGTCTTTTATGCTTGGATATTTTACCTCACGCTCGATTCGGCGATTCACTATCTGACATACATATATCGTACATATACATTCATACATACGTGAATAAACTCGTTAAACAAACCTTCCACCTGTGAGCGGTCATTTCGGTGTACGTCGCCCCGTATCGACATCGAGCGGGCAATTCGGTTACGATACATCTAACGAACGGTCACGTCCGTTGTTTCATGCAAGTTTAGCTACGTCGTGCACACACACGCACGACCGCGACCCACGGACCTACCGACCCACCGCCGAACGACTCACCGACCGGTCGCCGACCGACCGACAGACCAATAGCAATGCATGGTGCGCTGATAGTATTACGCGGCTAATTCGATTTCGCTATCGACGCGCGCGCTCTACCCTCAATTTGAATACGGATATAGAATAAAATAAAAATATCCATCTACCCACTCCAATGTGTTTATATATATTTGCATTCTATTTTTGTTTCAATATTTTATCAATATATCTGCTGTATAGGTTGAAAGATTGGATGAGACTGCAGCCAGGTGCGCGCGTCGGTTGCATGCAATATTTTAAATTGCTTTATGAAGTATTCACGAGATCAAATTTTAAGCGTTGAGCGATTAGTACACCACTACAAGAGTAGGTAGTAGGTCTTTGGTTTTTTTATAGTTTTTTATAGCGATATATACGATAGGCTAGCGTCCGGCCGCGATCTTGCCCAATGTAAGATAATATAACATATTATAAGATTATTATACCAACATATACCTAGTATTGGGATAGTCCTTTCAATATTGATACCTCGTTGGACAGGAATATTAAAACTCCGTTACGTGAAAATCAAAATACACACAGGTTACACTCAGTTACAAATATATCATTTTTAGAAAAATATTCTCATAACAAACATAATGACGAATAGTTATCATTACGAAGTGCTCGGGACCGAGAACCAAGCCTCTGAGTAAGCCGTACTTATTTCCTCAGAGCCTCGAATACTATGCTTATTACGTGTCATTTCGACCAACAATGGAATTCATCATTTCTATTTAAACAACCGAGATAGCTCGAAAATATTCTACAAAGCTAACTTTTTACATATACAAAGATGTATATTTTTATAAATACTTCTGTTCTTATACGTATACAAGATGGAGGTTCATAGAAATTACGTAATATTTTACAATACCGATAATACATTTTCCCATAAACGTTCTCACACTACCGCTACACATGCACGCACACTGACGGGCACACACGCACGCATAAAACCAAAAGAGCGTTGGAAAATTTCAACACTTTTTCCACAAGCGGCACAGTGTGGAACATAACTCTTTTCTTATAAAACCAGCATCGCAACGCAACTCCTTGAACACGTATCGCACGGTCGCCGCGCCCTCGACCAGCGGCGGTGGTACAAGTGCAGTGCGTCACATCGATCGACGAGGTACTTCACGGTTGCGTTGTCGCCGCGATACGGACACTTTGCGGATATGTTTCATGTTGTACGGGCCTTTACGACGGCACATATGTAGGTATACATCCCTGAATAATGCTGACGGAGTTACATAATATACTTCTATTATAGCGTTGGTGCTCATAGGGGGAGGCCTATCTCCAGCGGTGGATTTAGACAGGCTGATGATGATGATACTTCTATTTAAACTAGAACTTTCGATAATACTTTCAAATATTTATTTCATTGCAACGTTTAAGAATTATAATTATATCGTCGCGTCACGTAACTTACGGGATATGCAGAGAGCACCGAGTGTCAAATATCTCTATCTTTACAGACCTGACGTTCTTCTTCGGCATTCATCATTCCTTTTATACACGACACTAATTCCGGTTTCAAAGAGCTCTAACTTCCCCATTACCCAATAACGAATCTACTTGGTCATAATAGGTACTTGTACATTAACGTTAAAAGAATTGAAGTTAGTGGCGTATCGTAATTAAAAAAATAAATGTCATAAGGAATTTTTCATAATTAAATATAACAAAGGTTAGAAAAGCAGATATCAAAGTATTATTATTATTAAACTCTATCTCTCTCACTGTACATCTAAGTCTTTCTCTCTCACACACTTTGTGTCTAACATTACATACATTACCACTCGCCATACATTACCATTCGCCTTTTTCTATCCATGTTCGTTTACAAACGGCAAGCTAATCAGTGAAACCAACAGTTTTTATAGCGTAATATGGCGGAATCCCCATTAGCGGATTGCTAAAGAGATACAAGTCTTTTATTTGCCATTCAACGAAGGCTACCTTCTGTATTGGAATGACGCCAAAGGCGGGCTTAGCGTGGTATGCACTTTGAAATTGTTGAATTGAAAAACAAAATTACATTTGCAACACCTTTACTATTGATAAAATACAAAACAACGGTGCTGTATTGATTTCTATTTAATTATATATAGCAACATACACTTACACCATTTCTATGACGCGTATAATATAACTGATGAAAAATGGGAATATGTCTCATCTCTGCCTACCCCTTCCAGGAAATATAGGCTCGATGTCAAGTATTAATTAAACTATAGTAACGTTTACGCATAAAATACAGTAGCTTTTCTACTAGCATCTAATCTAATATCAGTAAATTCGTCGTTAGATTTAACCAAAACATTTATTTATTCTTAGAGAGAAAGTGGACACAAGGAAACTGTCTATATTATACTTTTACACAAAACAAACGAAACCAAAGACAGTAACGGTTTAAATATCCTTTAAATGTTATTATTCTAAACTGACAGCGCTTATTTATCCATCAGAGAATTGCGTTAAATAAAATAAAATAGATATCAACAAACAATGGAATATCAGACGCTTGGAAAATAAACCCCTAATTCGAAGCATATCCAATATTGTCATTACTCTAACTAAACATCGATAGAATTAATGTCACTTATGGCACTCGATGGTACGCAACACGTAGCACAGGGGGTTTTATCTCGCAAACATTACCAAATTGTAGAACATCATTATTTATTATGTTACAGCAGGCTGAAGATCGAGTTCAGTGGCGTGCTATTGGAGAGGCCTATGTCCAGCAGTGGATGATAATAGGCTGATGATGATAACTACGATAATTATTTAGATGATGATAATGATAGACGGGCTTAACTTAAGCATAATTTTTCTCGATTTAGATCTTTCACAATTTCGCTGCGATCGTCTGGAGTTCATGAAGGAGCTGGATTAGATCAGAAATTATTTGTATATGTTGAGCTACCACGAAACATTACACGTGAGTAAGCTAATGCTTAATTTAATCACTTACGTATATAGATACTCACGAAATGTTTAGTAGTAAAATATAAGTATAACTGAAATTAGTGACAGGTGCTATAAGTCATAGGTGTCTGGGAACAGGGTGGCAATTAAGCGTTAATGTCGTACTTTATTAAAAATGAATAGATCGTTAACGCCTTTGTTTTGGAATGTGGAGTATTATTGTATATGTACTATTTTAAGAAGTATTATTCTACTGTTATTTAAATGTTAGATACCAATATGTACCTTGGCATAATATCTTTCATTCCAATTTTATTATACGACGATCGTCAACATGGTCTTTGTCCAGAGAGCCAAAACATCATCTATGTACAGAAAAGGTAAGTACCTACCTCTACTTAAGGCATTTGTAATTGTTCATAAGTGTTCATGGGTTATTTTACACAAAATACATTTGTAAGAAAGAATTTATCGCTATATGAAGAAACATCGTAAGTTGCAAGTGAAATGACGTAACGTAACTATGAATTTTCCTAAAATGTATTTGCAGTGCAGAATGCTCCAGGCCTCCGCTAGTTAAAGGAGGGTACTTGTTAAATATAGGTACTTAAATGGGTTGCGGTCAATCAAAAATGATATTGCATCTTGTAAATTGGAAATTATTACATCCTATCAAATGTAGCTTCTAGAGATATCCGCGGAATATAGGAGTACTAACGATTAACATATAAGACTATAATTAAGGTTCTCAACAAGTCAGGCCCCGTACGGTCGTTAGGCGCAAGGTATTATATTTGAGGTAGAACATTACAATATTAAGTAAACTTTAAGCTTATACCCACGCAACTGTTTCGTCAAGACGAACCGCGACGTCTTCGCGAATCCTTATGAGTTTGAAACTGCCAGCTTAACTTAAAAACTTGTTAGACTACCTACTGTCGGCGAGAAGCGAACTGTCGAACAATAAAAGTCACATGAACTCCAAAAAAAATTTCGCATAATTTCGGACTATTGTATCAACGACCTAAGATTTAAAAAAATCAGTTTATTTCATTGCAATTTTTAGAAAAAAAACACTCATTCCCATCATTTAAATTCTGCCTTTCAAAAACAGGCTTGCACATATTATTGCCTCATACCAAGTCGTGTATTGTTGTGTACATATAGAGTACAGTAGGTAAGTGTGTATACGCTAAGACCAAAGACATTCCAATGTAACTTGAAATAATTGACATATTAAAAACAATTGATCCATCAAATAGTAAACGACAATTTAAATTAAACTGAATGTAAAACTGTATGTCAAACCAAAAATGACACTTGTCTCTAAGATAAAAATATATCCAAGTTTTAAATGATTTCACCTAATATTTTGGAATACAGCATTTATTAATACGACGCCTGTCCCGGTCAGAAACAATTACGTGCATTGAAATCGTCAATCGCCAATGCGACTTTTGAAGTAATGCATAAGAATTTATGATCGATGCTCATTTGTCGCTCGCCAGTTGGCGGTGTGGTGAATATCTAACTCCAGTGTTTGAGGTGTGCACGTCTTTGCGTCGACTTAATGTTGTTACCCCAACTGTACAACAACACCACTTAACCAGATACGGTTAGTTTCGCATATTGTTGGTTACGTAAACAGGCACGTATGCCAGTAAACAAATACAATAACCTCGGGGGTTGGAGAAATTTAATACGATTTGATGAATAAAGTTCTACACAATATTATTACCTAGGTTGCTTCCCCTCCCTCTCCCTCGACCCCTCCTTGTCCGTTCTGTCCAATCACTACAAAATAGATTAGGAGCTATTCGATTAGACATATCGAGTTGAAATTTCGAATGTGAATAGCCACGATTACATACATGAATGATTTCTAAGTGAGACTAAAAAGGAAACGAGAGTCACTTTACGAACATTTACGAAATATTCATACTTGCTGCTACCATTACAATCTTCAATGGTGTCCTTTTTAAAATATCTCACCAATGTATCGATACCCCTGAGAACTATCTAGAAACGCCTCGTTAGTCATATACTCTGATCACTGCGGCTTTTAACCCTCTACTATACAAACAAAATACATGAGATAAACGACCATCTTATAGTCGACAATGATTATGCGACTACCATAAGATCATACTACACTTCTTTATAACGTACCCTCTGTGTGCCTACTCACCACTTCCACAAGCTTGGAAAGCGCATGTTTCATCTCCATATTTGTAAAGTAACTAATCGTTGAAGTTCACAACTACCGTCATATTATACTTATAAATAGTATGTCTCGATTCTCTAACCGGTGTTACCATTCGAGTGTGTTATTATTAAGAAATTTTAAATCCCTTACGCCTGTTTTTTATTAAGAGAAGAATTTTATATTCATGATTAAATATTCAACATAATTTCAATATTTGCCCATTCAAATAAGACGTAAGATCATGCCTGTAATCCCCGAAGGGTAGGCAGAGGAGTGTAGTATATCCTCACGTGTCACCAATTACGTTTAAGTCCCACAATGGAATAGGCGGTGAGACTATTGCCATACACCAGGCACACATCTAAATTTCGAGTCACTACTAGAAATTATAAATTAGAAAAATCCAATAGTACCCGACCCGGGATTTGAACCCAGGACTTCCCGATCGGCAGTCGCGCTTGCAACCACTTAATCAACGAGGCAGTCACATTCAAATGAACATTACCATGAAACCCGTCTGATGATCCAATGGCAGACGCTCCAATGAGATTACTCGTACCTCTCAATATGAAAAATAAGATACTGTGCTACGCTGGGTGTGGTACTGTGGGACGATAGTGGCACTTGATCATGACTTTTACAAATTTCAACATCACCTAATATAGCAATAGTCATATGGATTACCATCGTATAAACTCCAATGTGTTAACTACAGGTTACTTACCATCATCATTGTTATCTTCAACATCATTACCATCAAAATCATTACCATCAACATCATTACCATTATCATCAACATTCATCACCAACACTTTTGTCATTCAACTGTTCTAAACAGGTCTCATCTCAGATAGAGAAAGATTAAGGGCATAATTTACCAATACTATAAAGGCATGTCAATTAATATTACTTTCCAAAATAATATATCCAAACCATTAAACTCAATAATTAGTCGGTCACCACTACAAATTACAGCATTACAGTTATCGATAGTCACATTTATACACTGCACGGACATCGCAAAAATAATTGTGTTATAATTGCATGTTCGTTTTATATCGGTAGGTATCATATCAATATCGTGGCAATGATATAGTGTTTTAATTAATGCATTGTGAATGTGGCAATATTACATCTAGGTCGATAGATGGTGCAGAACATTAAAATGATTTAATAAATTCTTTTGAATGGCAATATTTTAGCTTTAATGACAATGTTTTACATTTCGAATGACAATACTTCTGTTTTGGAAGTAGGTGGCCTATTTTGGACTGGTATGTAATTAGGGGTTTAGGTATGCATACACGTTTTGAGAGACATGCCCCAATTTGAAGCTTTAGGGGTATCTGTATGTGACCTCAGATACCACATGACGCTCAGTACTGTTTTAAACGGCTTACGAAATGTTCATGGCTTGCAGAAACGTTAAAAATCCTGCTATTATCCAATAATATTAGATTATTCTACCGCATGAATCATTATCAGCGTATTTCTATTCAACTCTTGACATAGGCTTGTCTAATAGCATGCCACTGAGGTCGGTCTTTCGCTCTCTGTTTTCAACCACTGCCAGACACTTTACATATTTCGTGACTCCATCTTTCTGGGAGGCGTTTTAAACTTAGTTTCTCCCAATATTGATCTTCGCTCCATACCACCAGATGAACAATAAGCTGTTATGATTAAATTAAAACCACCATATTGAATGGCCTTGGACTTTTGATTTTCAAAATATATAAACAATTTACTACGAACACTTGGACATCGCGATTCAGAAAACCAGTAGCGCCATCTAATGTAAAAAAGGAAACTATTCCTGAGAAGATCATGAACATTCACAAAAATCAATGGTTACCATGAACCAATGTAACAAGTTTAATAATGTTAAAGGTGCCATAAATTTAAATGTCAAAAGGGGCATGTCATCTTTGACCAGACAGATTATTCCCAAGTGCAATTTGATAGCCTTTTGTTAGATTCCACGCGTGTAGGTATAAATTTAAGAATCATCATTTAATTTAATACAATGTCAGATGTTGTCATATATAGTAAACGAATGAACTTTACAATCTTCGGTTACAACCAAGTCTGAAGTATTTTATAACGTTTCCTCGATGCGAAAATAAATCTATGTATAAATGAATTAATAAATAAGTGGTTCAGTAGCGATCGAAAATCGATCGTAAATCGTAAGATAATCAGTTTGAGCGTCTTTCCTCTCTCTACCTCTATCTTTCCTCTCTGCTACTTACTGACAACAATCAGTCTCATGTCTGACATTGACAATGGAACCGTAATTAACAAATGGTTTATTTAATTCAATTTAAGATATTTGTAATATTTTATTACACATACATTTTACACATATACACATATTACACATACATTGTTCTGCACTCCTTGTCTATAAAGTGTGCCAAATTTTATACTCCTCCGCCCGCGCAATTTTCGTAAAAAGGTGTACTAAGTTTTTTCTTCACGTGTATATTATATTATATATAGATAACTCTCAAAAATCATCGTGAAATCCAAAAACATGTTATTGTAGATTACTTTTTAAACACTGTCAATTTACAAGTAAGTAAAAACTCCGAAAACATCACAACTTAAAGGTAATTTATGTTACTAATACAATGCGAGTATAAATTTACCCGGCATTACCTCAGCTATTCCCTTGCTCAATGACGTTTACTGCTTGTACATTTTTCTACTAACAAAACATAACGCCTGTTTTCTTCGAAGTGATAGGCAAGTGAGTGTAGTGCATTCCCATCATTCACCAGTTATGTTATATGTCCCACCGTGGAAAAGAGGATGTTACTTTTGGTCAACAACATCATCAGCTGGAGTGACTGGAAGAAAATGCCAATTGGCATCAAGTCCGCCGTCTGTTTACAACAATATGGAATAAATAAATGAATACCCCATACCATATAATTACAAAGGCTGCATCATCATTTCGACTTTCGCAAACGATGCTAAGTTCCATGACCCAAAGCCTTTTAAGACAATACGACGAAGTTGGCCAGCCGGCCGGTGTTCAGTAGTTGGCTAGTTCTAAGCTTCAAGTTATTCCGAACTTCTTGCATATAGGTTTAGTTGTTCATAACTTATCAACGTAAACTCGTTAGGTGATAGGCGAAGTAAGTGAGTTAAATGGATAGTCCGAACTTGTGTTTAGAAATACTGATGTATATGCAGCGTCCGCAAAAACAGTCCAACGAATTAGGTAATATTCCTGCCAATGGTACTTCGTTAGATCTTGAAGAGCATAATTCTCTTGCATTCGATTGCACATACATTAAGGAATCTAGGTATAAATAATAAGTGACACATTCTGTAAGACACAATAATGTAACATCAGTGGCTTTAAATACTTTTAAGTAGCAAAATTAGTCGAAAAGCATGAAAGCCACCTTAGGTTAACAGATCCCAATGTAGTGGAAACTGTAACAAACTCAGATAAATCTACAATTCATTTGACATCGACATTTCCCTTGCTATTTCTGACATCTAAGCTGAACCGCCTCATGTCTCAAACCTTATACAAGAATCCAAGAACAGATAATTTTTTGACAATGTTTAAATAAATATGAAAATGCGTCCACAAATGAATATTAGACAGTTCTAGTATATTAATGCTGCTGTATCTATATTAAATAATTTACAAAGGATTCGAAGGAGCGGATTTAATTAAAGCCTACTAATAGCGTAAATTATTGTCAAACCAATATAAACTAGTGTCATTGTTAAATGCAAAAAATATCAATGTAATAATTGTTACTCTAACTACGAGTAGGTACCCACTATTTATTTAGCAGAACACATGCTTACGATAGTTTTAAGATTTCCATAGAATTATATTTACATAGAGCTAATTATACAGAGGGAAATAAATATATAAGGTTTTATTCAATTATATAACAGACATGATAAAAATAATTATTCATATAATTATATCATCACATCAAGTTCCTTAAGAGACAGGCAAAGAGCATCGAATATCACATACCTCTATCCCCACATAGGCTTTTCTTCAATATACAACACTGAATCAGAGAATGATATATTCGCAATCAATACTTGCCTGCCTGACCTCTACTCAAACATGCCGAATACTTCGAATAAAACAATTCGACGCGCGTATACAAGCAACAATCGCAAGACATCAAAATCTCATTCTATTTATACCGTGTGGATATTAATAAGCGCCACAGAACGCGTAAACAGCGCGAGCGGCGCGTCGGTTCATATGGAATCGTTATTATCTCCATACTTGTATTACAGCGACATACAAATCAAATACTCAGCGAGTTCCATTATATATATTCACATATTCACATGTAATTAGATGTACAATTTTATTAATAGATCCTTTTGATTTGCCACATGTAGTCGTGTCAATGTTACCTAAATATATATGCACTAGCGATAAATAGATAAATAATAAGCAATCACTATAATTTTCACTAAAACATGTACCCAAAATAGACATGTACGACACAATATAATTAACATAGATACACAATACGGCAAGAACACACGAAGGGACATATGGGCGCCGGCTACTTGATCACACCGTAAACGCCTCAGACGCGATTATGCAACGCGGCGATGATAGATTAGACGATGCGATGCACAAAGAAGATCGAAATCTATTTCAGAGCTGACGCGAGAAAAAAACAGTGCAATCTCGATCGAACACGAAGACGCAAGTGAACTGAAGACAACGCGTTACCTAACAACCATTACATTACGATATCGCGTCGTGGGAGCGTTGTATCGCGTGAATCATCCCATCTCTAATCATGTTTGTTGTGCTCGCTCGTCTATTTATCGCATGACGTAATTCGCGGGTGTGCTTTCGAATTTCGTGCGAATTAGGAGATATGTCATTACCGAACCTGATTCATGTTTCATACACAATACTCCGTGCACAATTTATTACGTCACAATGTGAATGATATAATGTACGGTTGTTGTAATGAGTCTTTAATTAACTGAATTTAAATTAAAAGATGTATATAAAATGATGCTGCTAGAAAAGTATTGTTATAATGATTATTATCATACGATCATAATTTAAGTAGTGTAATTTATTGTGTTACTGAAATAATGATTATAATGTTCCTGCTCAAATAAGAGCCATTCTATGATTCTATAAAAAATGATTTACTGTTATGATATAACAATCAGATGTTTTATTATCGATTTTTTTTTCCTAATTAATATATTGTAATATGTAATAATATTATGCTTTACGTCTGCACACCAATAATAATTAAGAAATTCAATTAAGTAAAGAAACAAAGTAAATAATTAGCAGTATACAAGAAAGTATGCATTTCATTGTTGAATTGCCCACAAACTCAATTGTAACATTATTTTTTTTATACATACGCCGTCATACACACAAGCATGTACACACGCCCCCAAACACGCACGCACACACGCATGCACTCACAAACACACAATCGTAATGTGTCCGTGTACACTTATGATTTACATTACATGTACCTATATTCTTTTCGGTTTTCTATTTGGAACTCGTATTGTATTTTCAGCGCAAGCCAACAATACTACAGCTATGTACTGGTTCCAAGACGGTGTGCAATGAAGCAGTAAATCAAAACACGTATACAACAATAAAATATCCGAGCACATGATACAATAAAACAAAGAATTTAACCGCGCTCTTATCCGACTCATAGATCTACGATATAACTAATCCCGACTTGGCAGAGTTATTCTCCGTCTTGCGAGAAAGAGCTAAGCCAGTGCAGGGACGGCAACATCTCTGTGAGCGTTATCTGCCGCGAACAACTTAAGAACACGATTAGCTAGCTCGTCTGATAATTAAAAACAATCTGATATGAACAACGAGTACACGGTACGGTCATGAGAAAAATTCAAATCGCGACGGCTACTTGCATAGGAATATTGCATTAATGGATACACAGGTTGTAAATTCAACGAACGGAAGATTAATGATAAAATAATAACCACGCCACTGTGATTATACATACATTGGGACGTTGCAAAATATACTTGAAGACTACACGATACTTTGTTTTCTAATTATATTAGAAATAATACGTGGCTGATACCACTCATTTATAGATGTGAGTGGAAAAGTGAAGAGAGAATTAGACCAGAAAAGAATATTAAAAGGGAAGTGGCCAAACAAGAGATAAATACCTTCCAGCAGTGATGTCATACATGAGCTCGTATCAGAATACAGTGTGTAAAAAGAACAATTGAGCAAAATGCACGACAATAGGATCATATAAGCTACAGATAGTAATAGCACGATAGAAAACAATATTGTTTCAAAATATTTATTGAAAATGTATTGGACGTTGTAAAAATATTAATGACGGATATTTTAAATAAGTAAGTAATTAGCATTTTAATTTATTAGCCAAGTTACTAGTAAAGCAAGTAAGTAAATTAAATTTTACAAACTAATACAAGTAGTGGCCCAGTAGCGATCGAAAAATCGTAAAGCATAAAAAAATCAGTTTGAGTGTTTTAGGCTCTAATGCTCGTATAAATCTTTCCTCTGTGCTACTTATTGACAATAATCCGTATAAGACTCACATTGATAATGTGAACGTAAATAATAAATGTTTTATTTAATTCAATTTAAGGTATTAGTAATACATATTACACATACATTTTAGCATTCTGCACTCCTTCTCTATACAAATTATAAGTGTGCCAAATTTCATACTCCTTACTTCGCGAAAATTTCGTAAAAAGAGGTACAAAGTTTTTGTTTCACGTATTAAATATACAGATATTTTTTGGCACTGGAATACATACTTGTATGTATCTAATTGGTTCCCTCGCAATCCTGACTCCTTTAATATATTTCGATCATGAAGCAATTATTTTCGAAACATCTTGCGTTTCTATGTATAAATTCTAGACATTAACAATTCAACCCCTACAGCCGTGTTTGGTTTCGATCACAGTTGTCATCAGACAGTGCCGGCCACTTTAGACTGTTATATACTCGTTCGCTACGGTTTTAAAAAAAATATTATTACCGTCTATTTACAAATGATCACGTAATCAATTAAAAGTCTTGGGAGTAGCTTCTCACAATCGATTTCACCAATAAGCCACAAAGACTTGATTGGCTTCGAAATGATGCTTAAAAGTAGCACGAGCGATAGATAAACGAACAATATAAATCGATTACTCGACCAATATATCAAATAAAGGAATAACGGTAATAACGACAATATAAACCGAACGGTCAAACAAAGCGCTTCATTTGAATATCAATAGTAAATTTTAACGTAAAACGCTATTAGCGTCAGCTATTGGCAATAGTGAGCGCGTCCACACCGCTGGTCACGTCGCTGATGATAGAACAGGTTAGAAACTTGCCGTATATCATATACAACCTAGAATTATTCAAAACAATGCTTAGGTACTTTCTGGGCGAGAGTGCCACATCCTAAGCTACATCTTGCTTACCATCACGTAAGAATGTAATCAAACCCCAGTCTACTGTTACAAAAGAAAAGAAAAGAAATATATGTACAGACGTAAAATGTTAGTTACGTAAGTTTTTCAAGATAGTCTGACTGCACTAAGTATGAGTTTATATCACGGCCTGGTAGTGAATGGCAGAAGCTTTTGAAAACGTCAAATACTATTATGGTGATCTATAACCTAGACCTTACTGATTGTAAGAATAGTCAAAGTAGGACATGAATGAATTAATGGTGAATGGAATATAACGCAAAAGAAAGAAAATAGTAAGAGGTATTTAGTTCACAAATCAACATCAACAGCATTTTTTAAGGTTCACGAAGTCAACAGTTTTAAATTAGAAACCAAATAGTTAATATCACTGCGTTAAAGCATGTGAAAGGATTTCCATTTCAAATGTTAAAGTCGCCGACGTGTCATTAGGTCATCGGCAATAAATCCTTAACTTCGAAATGCCCTTGAGGTACTTTCACACGATCGATGCTCACATTGGTCTCCGAAAAGCAATGAATATTTCTGTGGCCATGAATTTAAATGTTCTCCATTTGTATCATTAACAAGTGTATTCCCCATTGGCTCGTTTGATCCGCAATAGTGCGGTAAAACAGTTACCAAACGGCATTATTATGTCGCATACAACGGCAACGCTATTGGTTGGCGGCCAAACGCCTCTGGGCATGCACGGGATCACTATTAACGGGATTATTTGTGATCTTGCAATTGCCGCTTTGAGAACGGGGATATTAACACAGAATTGAACAAACACGACGAAACAAAAAAATTCTAACAGCTAAGCCACCGTTTTTATCTCTTGTCATGTCATTCTTCATTATTTCCCCTGACGACTAATTAAACTAATCCACATGGTCAGATATTGCTACACACGAAATAAAAGACGAATCAAATAACACGTAGGTAAGATTCCAACCCAATGCAGCGATAATTTATTTAATGACCTGTCTTTACGAATACCCAAGAGAGGAAAATTATTATTTTCTTTCCGTCGATACATCCTTTTATCTATCTCATTTAATTACAAAAATGCCGGAATGTCCATCTATTTTTAAAACAAGACCAAAGAGACGACGACGAGTTGATATGTGAAGACCGTCGACTACGAATATTGGTAACGACGAACACGAAGCTAGCATAGAAGGCTTAATGAATAAAAAAGCGAATACTAATTGCACCTTTTTAATGAGCAGAGTTGAGCAAGTGCCTGGACGGGTGACGTCATAGACAATATTAATATCGTACTATTTATCACGACTGATAATTAAATCGATACAAAATAATAACAATCCACTTGTATCGGACATAAATTAAACAAATTAACATACTGATAGACACGAAACTAGTTTCGCTATTCGACATGTAGGAGCATGTAGTGTTGTAATGTTGAAATATTTGGGTTAGAAACATTCGGTGAGGCGTAAATATGATAAAACGTGAAATGATAAAAAGCATTTCATTGTGAACATGTGAACAACACGAACTGGAACACTAACAGAATGTACTAGAATTTATTGATTTATCGATACTCTGATAGGATTACTACTCATACCGTTTAAATAATCTGTATTTTGGAAATACTTGCTATGTCACACTTTTACTATTGTTGTCCGTATAATATTATTTTATGGCACGGTTATTGGACTGTGTTCAGGTCAGATTTCAATTGATCGACATTTTAGAAAAAAATCGCTGCTTTATTCCTGAGATGGCACAGAAAAGTCACATAGTGAATATATCGCTATAAAATTGTTAAAGCGGAAAAAATGTTTTTATTTGTATATATAGGTTCATAATTTTAAATTTTTCTTTCCTACATTTTTTTTCAATTTAACATAAATTCGGCCCATAAAGGGTTAAAGTCAAATTTCATTTTGTGCAAACTTTAATACCTTTATATCTGCTGCTATTTTAATTAATATATCCCAATAAATATCACAACTAAATACATAAATGTTACAATTTCATGCGCGAAATTGTCTAGTGCTATATAGACAGGTTCGTTTCGTTCGACCGAAACACTGAACAGACTATTAGGATCATTCTAATACCATTAGGAGAAAAAGTTTAGAAAGGGTGGAATATTTTTTATGGGGTTCGGTACTGCCTATTGACTGTTCAAACTAATTCTATCATTACGGGTATCTCATTACATACCTACTCGTATGTATGTACATATCTTGGGTGAGCGTCACATCAGTACTATGTAATGTCAATTGTAATAAAAGTTAATATAAGACGATGAAGAGTTATTATTATTATTTATATTTAGTGGGAGATCGAGCTCAGTGGTGTGCTACTGGACCGGTCTATGTCCAGCGGTGGACGAGAATAGGCTGATAACGATGATGGTAATGATAATATTACAAGTTCTACAAAACACAAAACTGCCTTTATCATTATCCAGTACCCAACCGTATAATAGAACCCAACATTTCTATTATAACAGCAAATTGTGACATAGCCGCACGCATTTCAAAAAAAAATTGGGGGGGAATTTATAATTTAACAAAGCAGCTTTAAATCGCCGAATCCATTTTCACCTCGATACGCACATGAAATAAAATACTTTCGGACAATAGCATACAATTTTAATGAGTACGTTAAATCATATGCCACATTCCCACAGTTGTCGCGTAAAAAAACAAAATGGCGGACAAGCGTCAATCCTCAATTTATATTGCGTATATTCGATTAATTAATTGATTCAATTACAACCATTCAAATAAAATTGAGTCCTTACCCGTAACGAAATGGAATTTTGTACACTGCGTATAATTTAAAATTTTATGCTTTACTTGTAAAAGTTTATTTTGAATGAAATTTGTTTCGTGAGGGTTCTTCGATACGAGCAGAACACAATTGTTCTATTAAAATTAAACAACGACATTAATAGTATATATCAAGTTCGACTAAAACGGGTGCTATTTGTCACGTAAATACGATACGAGGATTATATATAATAATTCAAATTGATGATGACAACGATGATGACGATCACAAAGCAGTGCAAGGGGATTTTTAAAAAGTCCTTATGTAGCGACTATAAAAGCTGTCTCCCAAATTTATACCGGTTTTTCATACTATCACCTGAAGTCATAGTAGTTCCGACTGACACCGCTTCTTTGAATAATTTAACGTCAGGTGGGTGAGCTTAGTGAAGAGTCACAAGAAATAAAAGTTGAGTTCCATCAGTTTGACGTAAAACTACTCGTTGACGTTACATGCGCCCGTCACTCCAAAGCCATAAATAAAATAGAACGAAACAAACAAAAACCAACAGACAAGTAGAAAACACAATTACTAAAAGGAACCCACCCCACGACCTTTCATTTGTGACCTTCCCTCTCAAGAATTCGCACAATAACTGTAACACCCTAACCCTTATTGGAAACGCAACAACCGTACCTACCTACCTACCCTCTCTCGCTTACAATACAAATAATAAAAACTTAAGTACGTATTATATTGCGTACATTTCGTAACGTTTGAACACAATCAAAATAACTTAAGCGAAATTTAGTTTTCTACTTAAGAAACAACCTAACCACGTAACATATTGTATCGAAGATTTATTGGTAATAACTACATACTATCAAATTAATTCTTAAAACACTTCTATATTCGAAAACAAATACAATTTTATTATTCTACTGATCATTCGTTTTAGATTAGTAACCATTATCATACTTTCTGGGTATTTAATATAAGCATTAATTATTGATAATTTATTTCAATCCTTCCATGCTCAGTATGAGCCAAAACATTCTATAGCGACAGAACAAACAAAAATTACGGTGCAAACTAGAAAGACGAGTGCCGTTAAAACCTCAGGTCATACACTAACGGCGCTTAAGGCTGAACAATGCGATCCGCTCCTATTACTCCTCAATGAATTCTCATATACTACAGATATTATACTTCCCACGCAAGTAAAAATGTGTGTCACCGCTCGCCATTCGTCTTCAAATGACATACATCGAAGACCCCATCATATAGATAGATGATGATGATGATGTTTAAACCACATTCCTGGTATTCTACGTGTCTAATGGTTAACAGTATATAAGTCTAAATAATCACAATGAAATAATAATAACTTGGAGGTCCGTAATAATATGAAAAAGAAGCAGTTGCAATCATTTTATAATCGTAAGACGTTCCCTTTAGAATTTGTGGAGCGGACCGTCAACATATACCATCAAAATTCAAGTTACATGCACAGTTATTAAAGTAGTGGAAACACGATATAATAATAACGAGTCATTCCGTTAAACGAAAGGCTTCTCGCAAGGAAATATTAGATCAATTAAAAAGCACTCAGTTATGAGATGATTAAAAACTACGATGCAATGGTGAGACATCAAGGCTCGTTAAACATTACGAGTAAAGAATCACAAAATGATACGGTATACAGTAACTAGTATTATAAAATAAGGATATGTCCAAATAAGTTCATAATGATTATGATGATGATGATGAAGTAGGTAAAAAATGTTTCTAATTGTATGTAACTGTTAAGACTAAACGTAAAAAGTGCTATGTTGAACAATGAACATTACATTGCAAATTACGAAAAACCTGCTTAATTTTTTATAATAAAAATATTGTGAAACAAGACAATTAATAATAATACTAATATTTGGCATATACCAGATTCGTCTACATCAAAAACAATATATAATAAGCAATGTAAGTTTTATTGTGAAAATGTACATGGCTCTTTTTTATATATGTAGACTATCAAAGAAGCAAGCTGTGATTCACACGAGCTTTACACTAGACAATCGTAATTAGATGATTCTTTAGGTTGGTCTAAAGTTGAATGTAATGGACGCTACAAATTTGATGCCGCGAATTAGAACAATATTGTTATTCGGTGCTCAATTCACAGGGTTCCAATTAAGGACGGAGAAATGAGCTCCGATGACAGGTTTGACTAACAGATACGTAACGAAAGACGATTATATCGTATGATTATATCATACTATTTCTCTGGCGTCACTGAAATACACTATTTCAAATACACTGCAAACAAATATAGTTGTGACGTTTGCATCAAATTTTCTAACATACACTGAGATAAGTTAGTTGTACAATGAAACGTTTGCTAATGTAATAATCATATTTAGTTTTCTCTAAAAAAATCTTAAATATTTCGGTGTATTTTAGAAGAAGTAATAGATTGCTTGGATTACACAGAAGAAGAACCCAAAAAAATGAGGTAAGTGAGAAGAAGGAGAGGAACATATTAATTTTCGTAACGTTAGTCTATATTATGAATAGTCATGAAAGTTGATGGCATGAGTAAGCTAAATATAATAAAAAATCTAACAAATATGCAACTGCGAAAGTAGTGAAGCCCTACAGTCTTAGAGTAAGTATTCCAGCAACGTAAATGACTTGTAAGTAGGCTTGTATTTTTATTCGTCCATTCGATCGCAATATCAACTTTATCAGCTAGCGATCTAACAAGTTCTTTACATTCAAAATTAGATTCTCCTTCGTGATTACATGAATCAAGTTTTAAAATAATTGGACACTGAAGTGGGTTATCAATTTTGCTGAAATAGCACTTTTGCACATTTCAAAGTGAGATATTATTTTATACGGTCGGCGCGAGTTACCTTACTACTGCTGGTCGTGAGTTAATTTTGGAATTCATCCAAGTTCTCTCCTAATTTCGAAGCTATAGAACCTATATCTGGATTTATATTGCTCATTCTGAACACTCGACTGAAGCGGTGCCGCTATCGGCGCTCGCCTAGTACGTACCATTTTAATTTTAAATTCTTTACTTCAACTTCTTCAGCAATTTTGTGGTCGGTTTATTTACCTGGAAAGAACAAAATATCGTTAATAGATTTTGATTGATCATTTTTATGACCGCTTTTATAATACTATGTAATAGGAAAAATATTAGTAATTCAAAAATGGAACATAAAGTAAACAAAGACTCTTAGCTAAATCACAGACAGAACTCAAATTTCAATTAAGTCAATCTTATTTCTGTTTAGTAGGAGATACAGTCGGTCAATCGGAACATTAGCGAAACTAAAAAAGAATTAAAACAACAATCTGTTCAACAAAGCGTGCGAGAGACGCGTTTATCTCTTCACGCCCACTAGCCGTGATGATTCGCCGGTTGAATTACAACAGCCACAACATTACATCAGGGCTATCGGAATAAAACGATGTATGAACAAATACAATAGACACTATTTTAATATTACCATTTCTACGAAACACAAACAATTATAACGTGAAAGAGGGTTTCGCGTGAAATTGCTAATGATCATACTCAGACGGTTCAAACGTGTAGATAGAACAACAAATGGAAGAATGATAACACAGACATACACTGCAAATATGGTTACAGGTATCGAGGGAGACCAAGACGCATCTTTCTTGACCAAAT
>DWEC01000163.1:0-20237 GCA_018245735.1 Microceris miodesmiata
TCCTTTTCTAATGGGTTTCATCCTACTACGATTTTATTTCACTTTTTATTATTTTTAAAGGCTTCTACCCTGGTCTAGTGTAGCAGATTATATCCTTAACCCTTCACATTGTGGGGGTGAAGCTATTCCAAGAGTGGTATGATAAAAGGTTGATTAAGATACTGTGTACAAAGATAGTTTATCAGTAATTGTCTGTATGATACTGGCATATTAGTGTATTAAATAATTAATATTGTAATATTAAGTATGTAGGCATCTTAATCGAGTTATGTGAACAGGTATTAATATTTTGTATGAAAAATATAGTTCACAAAGGGATCAATATATAAATGTGTGATATCACAATAAATTATATTATTTGATACTGTCATTTTATTTTCCCTACGAATAACTGAATTTCAGTGATTGTGTTAATCATTTCAATGACAAATGGCATAATCTTGAAGTAGTTGTGATGTCGGCTAATAGATGACGCTATTCAGTTGTAGACGAATAAACATCCTTTTAGTAATTCGGTATCTTTTTATAAGAAAAAATTGAACCTCGTCCGATTGTTTATTAAGAAATCCAGTAGAGTCTTAAGTATAATAATGTAGATGCGCGTTAATTTTAAAGCCAAACCTGGCCACGTATCCACACTGATAGTCTGAGAGCCGCTAACCAAGCTGCTATCAGAACGTTGCAGGGGAATTAGGTTTAGGTCGCAAAGGTGGTGGTAAATCGTAATTGAATATGTTTCTAAAATATTAGAAATAGGTTCAATGGTATTGTTCAAGGCTACGGCTCGTCCGTTAAAAAATATGCTTTACTTAGGGTAGCAATTCAAATACAATTTGGGTTACGATGATGTAATTATCGTGTTCTGTGTACCTATAGACTTTGTTCTCTTATCTTATATAAACAGAGTATCATAGGATCATAAACCAATGCCTTCTGCCCTCTTCTTTTGGACAATTGTAGCGAATTTCCAATCGGACTGTATGAATAGATTTGCAACTAGTCAAAAGTAGGAGTACTACAATGTTCCGCAATCTCCCTTTGGAAAAATACTGATGTAATCTTATATGATAAATTTAACTATAATTAAATGCAAGTGTTCTAACCGTGAATGTAGCAACGCCTCACGACGAGCTTGCAAGTAGTTATGTTCAAGTTTACAAACGCTCAGCATAGATGGCGCTGTTGGAAAACCTAAAAAACGGCAACATACATTATAACTACAAGCAAGCAATTTTGAACAAAATGTTGAATTCCTTGCAACACAATATATTTTTGAAATGGCACTGCAGCAATAGTGTCATTCGCATATGAATATGTTTAATGAGTTATTGTACTTATTAGGGTTTTATCGATCATTTGTAAGGACCTCAGTTATCTTTTGTGATCTCTAACGCGTGTGAAATTTATTAACACGCCGTTGGTCAGCGTGGCAATTAAATATCTGTACGCTTTTCATTCTGGGAGGAGACTGGACTAGCAACTGTATTCTTCAGACAGAAACACAAGTAGTTCTAGTATCAATAGTTTCAAGATAGAAATAGAATCAGTGCATTATCACGGGAAATAATATTCGTGTTCTATCACCTACCAAAGGCTACTGAAGACGATTATCAGTGCGGCGCAATATTCAGTTGCTATCATACTCATTCACTATTCTTTCATCCACATCTGACAACGGTTTTATTACTTATTTATTTTGGTATTATTTGTTTTTTTTTAAGCTTTCAAAAGCTTGTATTAGGTAGATGAGCGTTATCCGTTTTTAGTGTATGCGTATTTTTACATAATATATATCCGTTTTTAGTGTACCTATGCGTATCTTTACATAAGTACATATAAATAATGACAGTTTATTAAAAACTTCAGTTGATTAAACTAAAAAAATAACCACTGGTACTTGTGAAAATCCAATAACATGAAATTGATATTATTTCACAGGTCAGTAGTATAGAATGTAATCGAAGAATATTGTATTTGACTGATCCTTACATTCGTCACCGTACACCTAAGTTGTTGACAAACACTTAAACGTACAGACAAACTGACCAGCTGTCTTGTTACGGATATTTCGTAAGGGTGGACGTATTTGACTTTATTCGACCTATAACGATATAACGTAACGATATAACGACCTATATAACGTAAATATAACACTACTATTCAAATTATTGATGGGTGAAGACATTATTGGAAATTACAACCTGTTTGATTTACTAGCCTCTTGGATCAAATAGTAAACCTGAGCATTGAGTCGGGATATTGAATCAATACTTATCTTGGATAGATATGGGAATTCAAGATATTTTGTTAGAACTATTGTTAGGTAAGAACATGATTTGGCAAGACCCTGTAGGCAAAAGGTGACTGTGGCAATGAAGGCTTACCTATTACCAGTGCCGGGTAGACACAGACTCATGATGATAATCGACAATTTTAAGGCTTAATATCCATAGTAATGACTAGCAAATAACTGTCCGATCATTTTTATATACCTACATTGATTCCCTAACAACGCAACATGTCGGGGGAAGGCGACATCGATAATTTAACTTTAGTCAAATGTCGCAGACTATTTACATGTCGTTTGTATGTCAATATTGACACTTTGAGGGGTGTGAGAAGGGGAGGGGGGTTAGTTTTACTTAATAACATGATATTAATTGTATTTGCCATTGCAGGTATCAGAAGCAAATCAGGATTATAAGGATAAAAATATTTAGCACTCAGTGCTCTCTTCCTACCGTGTATCGAACCTGGTGTGATGATATAATAATAGGCATAATTTTATAGATAAGTGTTTTGTGCAGTTGTTCACGTATTTATCAGTTTTATAATATTAAAGTGGGTGTACTACACTTATCTGCCCACCTTATCGAGGAAATACAGGCATAATGTTATTATTTTTTTATAGTTCAATAGTCTCTTTGACTGTATTTCGATTTTACGTAGTGATAAAATGTAGGTACTCGTCTTTGTAAAAAAGTATTTTGATTGACGGAAGCCTCTACAATTTATTGGAAAAAATGTCGACTGAGTATCACTGCACACTCAGAATTTTCCATCTAAACACACACACATATATATTCTTTCATAAATACTAACGCACACTAAGCAAATTTCAATTTTATTCGAACACGTGCAGTTAATAGAAGGATGTGAAATTGGAGGTCAATGGCTGATAGTATAGTTCTTCACTAAGTAAAGCGTAACAAAGATCACGGCCGTAATCCCTGAAGAGGTAGACAAAGGTGTATAGGAATTACACTTCCACGTTTCACCAGTTCAATTTAAGTTCCATCGTGAAGTACGTGATGAACTTATTGCCATACACCGGGCACAGATCCAGACTCCGAGTCACTACTAGACATTTCTACTGGAAATACTAAGTGCCAAAATTGAATATTAACTGACCCGGGAGTCGAACCCAGGACCTCTTGATTAACAGTCGCCCTTGCCACCAGTCGACAAACGAGGCAGTCAAAAAGTCAACATCTTTTAGAAAGTACGGCTCTTTATTTTAAAGGTTTCTTTTATTATTTTTATGGCTTTATTAAACTAAAGCTTACTTAGAGTCATATATTTGTTACATAGTACTTTTACTACCCAATTAAAGTTATTGGCCTCCTTTTAAATATAGCGTAATATTTGAATTTAAACGTAATCGTTTTTCGAATATAAAGCTTTATAAAGCTTTCAGATATATGGGATATATAAATTCAAATATATGTTCCGTATTTGAAATTAAGCAAACATATTGTAGCGATTGCTGTAGTATATAAAATATATACTCTTTAATTGCTATTAAATAAAGCAATTAGCGAGGGAGTTTTACGGGAGCGAGGGACGTTTGAATATATTTAGAAATGAGGAAGCGTGCGAACTAAAAGTTTCGAAAAACCATCGGAAATTACTGAGATCTTGGTATAGGAGTAGCTACTCGGTAATCTAGAAATACTATAAGTTGAGGCCGTCATATTTATATCCTTTTTTACCTGCACGGTTTATAGACATACACACAGTGAAACGTGTACGCACAGTGAGGATTACCCACACAGATGCCACTTCCCTCCGTAGGTTGTTCCGTATTTCTATCCAATGGTATACTCAGTGCTCGGTGACACAGTTGCGCTTAAACGGTGTTTAAGTTACAGTTATTTAGGAAAGCCTTTATAAAAATATATTTACAAAAATATGTTCGCCACCTTTTGCTTACTTCTTACCTTTCTTCTTCCTCCTTCCCTGCTGATCTCCGGATGAGCTTATGACTCTTTGTATTATTGCTGTATGAAGAAGAGAACATGTCAGTTCAGCTGGCGGCTGACTACGGAAGAAATTATGCCAATTCCGTGACGTTACATTATAAATATTTTTTTACGTCATTGAGTACAGCGACTTAAGAGTACTTAGCGCAATAATCGTTGTTATCCTGGTTGATGGCTCGCATTTTCAAACGTCGCCATTCCTCACTGTTGGCATGTATACTTTATTCGTACTGCCATCTAGGAGGAGGATAGACATAGGTACTATACAAAGTGGACTAACATACAACGCAAATGTCGATGGATGCAGGTATCCAGGGAGATCATGAATCACCTATCTACCGAAATAGATCAAATACTGTTCGATGGGGAGTCAGAAATCTCTGAAATCGACGCCCATCTAAGGAGACAGTATTGAACGTAGAACAAACATGTCGGATCTGTAAGAATAGAAATAATTGACATTGGGTGCTCTTTGGCTGCTAGGTAAGAGACCTGGCGTATTGGTATAATCGTGCTTTTTAACCGTGAGTTAATGATCAGTTAATAGTCCAGTATGAGCTGGCTGGCGGAGCTGACACAACTACCCATAAAACGTTCCAATTCAAATTTCAACTCTGTCCGCCGCTGGGTGACGTCACCTCCACTGCGGCGCCGAGGATGACCAAACATATGTACATATAATATTACTGCTAACAAATATTAGCACAATATGCAATATACAAGATTAAATAATAGTAAAGGAAAGCGCGAAAAGTAGTGATTATTATTATAGCATTACGTAGGATCCATGATGTGGCAGGCAGATCGCCAAATATCCCTTTTGTCCAGAGCTAGTGTGCTTCAGACGCAGGCCAGTTTCGAAGACTTCTGATGCACCTATCAGCTATTATCTGTCATATTTGGTAAAAAGCAGTGATAGCCTAGTACTTAAGAATTACCATTTATAAAAAAAAAATCGTTAATCCTTACATAGAAATGTCACTTAAAGATCACATAACTAACATTTATTTGTTTCACTCATGTCTTCATTTAAATGATTTGCTAGGTTTAATTCATACACTCAGATTCATGAATTACCGTCGGTACTGTGGGTAGGGGTCTCAACCGCTGAGCCAGGGGTTGTGGATTCGATATATTTCCAGAATAGATGTTTGTGTGATGGATAAGGGTACTTGTATTTGTTTTGTGCCTGCGTGTAAAATTATCTGTATACACAACTTTAGTAATTATAGTCTTATTTTAGGATCAAATTGCTGTGTAGGAATTTAGACTAAGTTATTATATGTAGAAAGCATCCTCTTTTAATTCGAATATTCTAGCAAAATCTATCTGTAAGCAATAGTAGCATTGTGGCTTAGAGTACAACTTCCTCCACCGGGAATTCCGGGCTTAAAACGTGGTGGGCACGTTACAAAAAACATGCGTCTTTTGATTAAATATCACTTGACATCATGTGAAGGAAACTTCCAAAGAAAAGTCACACACCACAGAGTTCTCCATAATATTCTCTAAAGCGTGTATAGTCTGGTCTGGTCTTATCCTTTCTCATTTTGAAACAACATCTGTGTCCAATAATGAATAATAAATTTTTTTTTATGATGGTTTATAATAAATATATACTTTAAAGACATATTTAAAAGTTATCGACACAGCCCGAAGGATTAGCAAGCTGAAGTGGGAGTGGACTGGTCACATCTGTCGCAGAATCGATAACCGTTGGAGTAGACACGCTCTGGAGTGGAGACCGCGTCTTGACAAACAACGTAGGATGCCCTCCAGCTGGGCTCCACCTGCTGACGATATACGCAAAGTGGCCGGCAGCAGTTGATCGAGCTCACTGGCGTGCTATTGGAGAGTCCTATGTCCAGCAGTGGACGGAAATAGGCTGATAATGAATGAATGAACATACTTTAATCTACTATGCTTTTAACAAAAGGACTTTATAATGGAAATGTAAATAAGTGTTTAACCGGGTAGCCGCCGGGTCGAAGCGACCCAGTTCCAGCTGAAACTGGGTTAGCGCAGCGCAACAAGTCGGACGTGTTCCCCACAACTGGTGGGCTATGGATTTAAACTGTCAGCGAATACAATACTGCTGAAAATACGATGCTGTGTAAGTGTTGCCGTAAGAAAGAAAATATATGACCATTGTGAAAGAATATGTTTGTTATTAACGGATGTAATAGCCAGATCTCAATTATGTTGCGTTGGGGCAACATGGTGCAGTATGCCCTAGGTAAAAATCGCGAGGAGCCCCTTGTTCAAAAGTGGTATTGTAAAAGGGAAACGATGAAAATCTTGAATGTTCTGGAATTTTTCATAATATGAAGCTTACGTAATTGTCGTATGATAATCAGATCGTACTTATTAATGCTGTGACCTAACACTACGTGGCCGACATTTATAACAGCGCAATGATGCGAGATAAATGCGATTATTGTTTAATCTTAGAATTATAATTGCTATATGAAAATGATCATTAACATAAAACACTAAATTAATTACACATTATAATTATTGACTGAGTGGTTGGTCTCGTTTTTTTAGTTCTTATCCTGTTCCATTTTACCACCCGACAGCTAGACATATTGTCGGCTACCATTCATCTAGTAGACACTCCTCTATGATTTACTTCAAAATAATCCATACCTTTGTACAGATCTCTATGCGTATTGTAATTTAACTTAGTATTTATTGCGTTTGGGTAAATATACTATTATATCAAGGTACCAGCCTGTAATTCTCGAAGGGGTAGGCAGAGGAGTGTAGTGCACCCGCACGTTTCATCAGTTACGTATAAATCCTACAATGGAATAGGTGGTGAGCCTATTGCCATACACCGGGCACTGATCCAGGCTCCGAGTCACTACTAGAAATTCTAAATTAGAAAAATCCAATAGTACACGACCCGGGCTTTGAACCCAGGACCTCCCTATCGGCAGTCGCGCTTGCAACCACTCGACCAAAATTATACTATTCTACTATGAAGGAATACCGTAGCCAAATATGACAATACTCGTATATTAAACTAATAAGCATCGATGTTAAAACTTTCAGGCGGTTGTTAAACATACAAATGTATGTAGGCACATTCATATACACACATTTAAAAAATATTTTACAACTACAACATAAAGCTATCCACATACATAAAAATATTTGTCCTGAATATATAAATAACTCGAAGACTGAATATGAATGTAGCAGGACGATCTATAGAGGATTCGGTGAGAAGGGGGACTTTATTGAAAGGAAATGTGCTCCATTTATTCATACTTTCACGATGAGTGCTCGTGAGGAATTTACATGGGTTTCAGGTCTCGTCCTGCAAATCAACGTTTTGTCAATGTACATACCAGCGTTGAATAAATTTCTACTATTCAAATGCTTTGACGCTCTGAACTGTATATATGCGAAACTATTCGAACGTTTTCAAAAGGTTGATATTATCTATGCATATTATGTATGCCTGAGAATTTAGTTTGACTATCCGAACGCAAGCATGGCGTCACTACCGGTCTTACTTGGTTGTTTCTGCAAAAAAGTGGAGGAGCAATTTTGCAAACGAGCTTGCACGACTCTGCACTTGCACTGAGCACTGGTCAGCACCATCCACTATTTCGGAACCCAATGAAGCTATGTTGTTACTGTGTCTGCAAGATGTGGGTAGTAGCCTGCAGTAAGTCTAGACATACAATAGCAAATTACCCCTTAACCCTTGTCGTTATGACAGGAGACCCCTGCTATGACAGGAGACCCCTGACAATAAAAGACTTGGCAATGATAATGAAGCTTTTATACTGTCAGATTTGTCCTGAAAATGTTGTTAAAATTATGAAATTACTCGGAATACAACTATACGACGCTCTATATAACGCAGTACATAGGACGGATTTAATAGAAACAGAAAAGAAAGATATAATATATAAACTAGGTTTTTACATAACGCAGCCACAATACCTTGCACTTTATATTATATTTTTACCATATATGTCTGTGTTTGATATACGTAGGTATAAAGTTTTCATTCATTTATTGAGGATCCGAATCACGGAGAAAAGGCTGCAGGCATTATATATCCATGTGGCTGTAAGCCGTTTGCACCAATTCCACCGCCTCGTCTCACAAATCAGGGCTCGAGCAATCGATACAGTGCCAGTGAATAATTGAAGCGTCCCCGAGAGCGTTGAGGCTCTTGGGGACGGTTATGTTAATATATTGTTTCGTGCATCCGGAACATGAATGTACTCGTACATTTGCGTTTTGAAAAATATTAAGCTTTTATTATCTGTGGTTGCCTATGTGGATATTGCTTTCTCTACATACTAATTCCTCACATAACTTTTCACTTACATTCCATATATTCATATTATTAGATACGTTGTCAAGTCTAATGACATTGTCAAGGGGGTAACTTATTAAATCATATGTACTCGTACGTTATAAGAGCTTTAACACGTTTATATGGGGAATTAGAAGTTCCCCAAATCGGCGTGCCACTAAAGAGCGAATGATGAATATGGAAGAAAATGATGACGTCAGTAAGGATAGAAGTATTTGGGACCCGGTGGTCTTTGCCTGTCCCGTAAGAAACCTGATTTGATAAAATAATAGTAATAACTGAACAATAGCAGGACCGACACCAGGCCTTGCCTCACAAATCAGTATCAAGCTATCGTTACATCGCCGCTGAATAATTTACGTGTCCCCCGGGGCCTTCGCGCTGTCACACGTTTAGGTATTTTTAAGGCTTTCTAACTGACATAGTAACGAATAAATTATTCGGTTAAGTTGTATAATTTAAGTGTGATTTGTGATTATTATTATTATTATGTTGTCAAAGAAGTATCTTTAAGGGGTATGTAGAGAGCACCAAGGGCCAAATATCCCTATAATTATAGAACTGACGAGTTTCTTCTACATTTATTAGAGTTCTTAGACACGCGCCGGTTTCGAATACTTTTGAAAATTTCTTAGTGTGCCCAAAGTCTCCATGTGAATTTTGTAAGCTGAAGCTATGGAAAATTAGCTGAAGCGCTGGTAAATTAAATTAAGCTCGGGAAGGCGAAACTTTAAAATTTAGTTCCATACTCCAACTTGCCGTTTTCATTCAGTTGCGTCCTTAGTATCTATAAATCGGAGAACAATAATAATGCCAACAACAAACCAATACCGAACAATAAAGTGGCCAATGCTTTGCTAGCTTTAGAGGAGAATTCTCTTTGCGCTTTATTAAGAACCTCATGTTATTGTGTTCCGGGAGAACCTCGGATGGAAACTTATACCACATTTCATACCTGCGCCGAAAAACGAACATGCCAACCGAATTATGGTAAACATGGAAACGTCATCTTGAACTCAGGTTCCGTCGACTCTAATCCGTGAGCCGGTCCAGAGAGAGCTCGAGTTCAGGCAAGTTGGATTCTCTTTTCCTCCACAAGTGTTCGAAAGGCATCTGGACGTTTTTTATAACATGCGTCCCTAGCACTGGTATCTGCATAGCAATTAATGTCGCTGTTTCGTCGTAACCTTCAATTGATATGTGAGATTAATAGTGTATGTGACAGAACAGAGCCTTGGGGTACGCCAGCGTTAAGTGGTTTCATATAAGAGCAACAACCATCGACTATAACCTTAATATGTCGCTTCGATAGAAATTCATCCACCCATTTACATAATCTCTGGAGAAGATCGTAGGATGGTAACTTTGCAAGACGGGCCCTATTTCTGATCCGATGGCTTTGGCTTTGGCGATATAGATAATGTTACTTATAAGATATGGTAACTTATATAGATAATGTTGCACTTATTGGTAGACGCAAAACAAACAGTCATGCTCCTCACAGATATACATATGTGTCGGGATGGAAATAAAACCTAAAACCTATAATTTAACAGTAAGAAGGCCAGTGCAGTTGTAATAAACTCGAACCCAAGACTGATGTAACTTCGTTGTAATATACGAGTACAGAGGTCAGCGCAAGCATTGTAATGACTCCACAATGCCCGCACCTGCGTCTCTTTACAATGGAGAACCTAGATCTTTTCATACAGTGGACGGATGTCGCATTATCTGTTTGTGACATCCTGTATATTACTGAACAAAGACACAATTAAACTTTTGCCTACTGTAACAACTAATTTTCTATTAAAAACAATTTTGGGAGTTTTCGTTTAGATTTTTTATGTCAGTCTAATGATGTTAATTTGTGTGGCTATTGTATTTCTTTGTTTTGAGGCATCAGAATAGCTTACGGAAGTTATTATCACAAAGTTTATACGGTTATTTACTAATGTTTTGATAATCTGCGCTGTGGTTTTAACGCATACACTGCTTGAGCTTTCCTTATATGAAGACTCTACACTTATATTACTCATTGTTGATATGATAAGAATAAGTCAATAAAAAAATCGAAAAACAAAAGAAGAAGCGATATCATGCTGTCTTTGTAACAGTCGGCCATCACCTCGTCTTAACACAGCGTTCACGTAGTGTTTCATAAAACTTTCTTTAAAACCGAACGAATCGATACGGCCGGGTGGAGGGCGGTTAGAATGATATCTTGAAATATCAAGGAATGCGTGTATCACCCCAGTCCTCTCCCCTTCACCTTGTAATTGATTTTCACCCTCTTGAGGAATGCACCCCACTTTCTTGAATGAAAAACTCATTTTGACCTACTTTTACGAATACGTGTCTCATTTTGAGTTTTTTTTTTGTTATATATGGCTGGTTTATTTTCGAATATTAACCTTTTTTGTAGGCTAGTCCATTTCTAGTGGAGATGTGTAACAATGATGAATAAATTAATACGGTGACGGGTACTTGAATGAACTTGAATGAACATCTGCATTTTTTTTGGAGTTTAAAAAAATCAACTGTCATTTTTCACTCGTCTAATACAGATGGCGCCACTAATGATTTGAAAACGAACTTGTTTAAGCACTTCTATCTCTGACCTTAAAACCAGCTAAGTTAATACGAGGATACTAAGGCTTCCATACTGTTCCAGTTGAAACTCCCGGCGATTCAGTTACGGTTATTGACGAAATATTTATCGGAAGTATTCTTGAAAAACAAAACAAGCAAAAGCAGTTATATAGAGACTGCTTTTCATAGTAGAGAAACCCTCAAAAAAGTTGCCGAGTCATCCACTTAGGGGATGGTCGTGTCCAGGGTCGCTTAGATAGGTAAAAAGATTATGAGATACACGTGGTCAGGGCTTCGCTTCGAAAAGGTGGAAAACGAGTCTGGAAATCCTATTATTTTTTCACAATCGCAGCCGAGTTCCCGATGGAATATAAATAAAGCAATCAATTTGTAATTACAGTTTGAACGGATACCGTGAAATGGTTTGGACGGCGAACGAAAAGGTTAATTAAGAATTCTGTGCGAATACATTGTTTTGACCTTAGCTATATTTACTGCATTGCAGACGAAAGGATTTGTTTGAATCAAAATGAACCGTCAAGACACGCGACAGATTTCAAACATGACGGTTATTAAAGGAATTTACATGCGAAGAAAATAAATAAATGAACATGGGTTTAGTTAACGAAATAAATGTATTTTCTTATTATTGATATATCCGCCTGTCTTAGACTATCGTTGGATTTTTGCCCACGGTGCGCATGGTGGATTATTGCCCGTAGTCCCTACGCTGGAGACGCGGCGACTGCTTATTAAAAATATGTATACAGTATAAATCTAAGACAATGATTTTTTTGAATATAAGCTATGTAGAAATTGACTTTCTAGTCGATAGCGTGATTTTTAAATACTGATCATGAGGTCCTGGGTTTAATCCTCGTGTCGAATGAAATATTAATATTTTTTAACTTGAAATTCTCAGTACTAATATGGAGTCTGAATATGTGCCGGGTCAGTCTCTGTTGCATGGGACATATAACATGAACGGTGAATTATGGGAGAGTAATAAACTTCTCTCCCTATCCTCACGGAGGAATATAGGTGTGACGTATAAAAAATATTTATAAACGCATAAAACGAATTGAATTTTCTATATGTTTTGTCCTTTTCTATCCTATTATAAACATGCTACGAGAAACAAGAATAAATATATATAACTTTGCGCTTATGAATAGGGTAAAATTATTTTAATGAACTTATGCAGATAATAATGGACGGAATTTAAAATAGTGTCTTGCTCAAAGGAAATTCAATTTTCCTGCATCACTGACTCACATCTGTTAATCAGATTTAGTCCAGTTACTATTGTGAGAAGCTACGCTTATTTTAAAGTCGTCTTCACAATGAAATCATCCAACTATCTTGTAACTTCATTGTGTATATTCTGTTCATAAAAATCAATCGTCAGGTATATGGGGTAAACTATTAATTCTTAGATACTAATATGAACAAAATCGAAAAGTTTGTACCTATCGATCGACTGATCTTTCAAAGTATAAAGTATAAGATATATAAAGCTTCTAAAATTTTAGGTTAGACGTCATCGGTGAACAAAGACTGAACTAATAAAGAACAAACGAGCAAAGTTTTTGTTTGAGTTCGGAATTAAATACTCATATTAGGTATGTCTTTCTACACTATTATTAATAGTTTTATACGCAGATTAAAAGACATGATAATGGAACTAAATTTCAAAACAAATAAATTCGTTTAGAGCCGTTCGAGCTAACGTTACGCGCTCAACAAGTTATTTCATTAAAGAGGAATCCATTCATTCATCAACGCTCCTTGTTTTTGTTCAACCACCATTCATTCCTGTAGTTTTTGTTCGAATACTCGTTCAATGTCTTCCGAGAGTACTCACCTGACTTGGTAAGGAATTTTAACAACGGAAATGACGTTGTAAACAAAAAGGGAAAAATCTGGATACGATCGTGACCACACGTTGGATGGTAAGTTGGACATTTCTGCAAATAAATATATTGATTTTTATTAACTTTTCTTCCAAATTACCTGTCTTATTTACGTTGCATATTACATCCTACACAATAATTTGGCAACACTACTTGTCACAGCTGTTAATACGAGTAGATAATTCCAAATGGTTACTTTCAAGGTTTGCTTAATTGTTTTTGTTTAATTCTAAAAAAAACTACCTTACTTCTCTGCGGTAGACGGATTGAAAGAAACACGAGTATTTATGTGTTATAGTACCTATTTAGGTGTGTTATTTATTATGATATATTCAGATATAGTATTTAAACAGGTTAACAAAAAGGGCGTGTTAGATATTAGGTTGCAATTAAACTAAAAGTAAGTGTCCTATTATTAGGGTAGCAATAAGTTAGTTCAGTACTAAGTCAATCTGACTGCTGAGCCGGAGGACATGGTTTCAATTCCCCCCCGAGACAAAGCTAGATTAACACAGATATAATTTGTTCTGCGTCTTACTGTAAGGAAAAATATCTTATTAAGTTCACATATATTTACATGTTTGTATATTTATCAGCTGTCACATTATTATAAGAGAGGCTTTACGCAGTTTGAAACAAGGTGATCTTGTGCGGAAATATTTCAATATACTTATTTGATATTTCGATTTTGAAATTAAAATAATAAATATATTTTTACAAGTTTCTTTTATATGTAAAATTGAAATATTTATATTATAAAAAAAAAATATTTATTTAATAAAGATCGACCTTAGTAGCGTCTTATTGAAAAGACCTACATACTAGTATATCCAGCAGAGGACAATGACGGGCTGATGCTAATGACGTTGATGAGGAAATTGGGATGAAAAATATATAGATTATATAGGATATTCATCGTGAATGTTGCGTGATACCTGGTGCACCTACAGGAGGCAGGGGTTCAGAACAGTTAATTACATTAGCGAGGTATGTGCGGGCGCACGCGCCGCCACACGTGCGCCGCATCTGCGCGCGCGGCCAGGGGACGGCCGCTCTCCGCTTTGGTTCTCACTTTAGCTTTTACAAATCCGATTTCCGAACTCATGGTCCAAATAATTCAGCTGTTTTCGTTCTTTTGTTCTTTTAACGTGGTTCTAGCTTAAATATCGACTAGTATCGCAGATTGAGGTAATGATATAAGAATAGTAGTGATTGATTTTTTTCCAAAATTTTTTTTTTTTGGTTCTGATGAAACTGAAAAAAGGTTACTAAGCGGGTTTTCGTCTTAATAAAAAATCTCTCAGATAAAAGCTACTTAATATAATATATTCGAATTTTATTAATAACCTACAGACAAAATAGTAGAGTATAGTTTTTGATAGTTTTTTGCCATGTCATAATAGTTTAACTTCAGTTGCGCAAAATCAACTATGACTTATAAAATAGTTTCTTTCGATATTTAGTTTGTACATGTAATAACCAAAGGTTGACGGCCCCTGATAGTGTCTGTAGCATAAACAAAATCCATATTTCCGATCTTGTACAGGACTGTACAATATACAATTATAATAAACACAATAGATTGATTATACATATGCAGATATAGTAGTAATATGTATTTATAGCTCTTATTTATATATGTATTTATAGCTCTTTCGTAGTCTCGTGTGGCGCGTCTCTGGGCCTGAGTTTACTGAGTCCAGCGCCCATTAGGGGAGGTCTTCGTTTAGTAATGCTCAAAAATCTATAGAATACAGAGTTACAGTAATAATAAAAGAGGTAGAAGAATGTACGGCCTGTTGATAATAAAAGTGGTCTGACGACTTGAAGGAGACTGCGGGAAGCTGCTGGATTCGGAAGGACCAGGACCAGGAGGAGTGAAGTCCAGCAGTAGACAGCTAAAGACTGGTGATGACAAAGTAAGCTACTAAATCTCAGTGTAAAATTTAAATTCTCTTTCTCGTGATGTATTTTAATAGAATATATGTATGTATTTATAATACAAAAGTTCGACGTAGAGTCTATAGCACAGCAAGTAATGGATACTGGGATAATAGCGGAGTGTTTGATTAAAACGGCCTCGTTCTACGCGTAAGAACAATTAACTCTTTGTTCCGCCGCCGGGGGCCTGCCATCGGCTTTTTGTAATGCACTCGGCTGCGCTAACACATATAATTTTCATGTATTATATATTTAGCTGTTACTCGTGATTTCCTTCGGGTTGTATACCGTTAAACAAGCATGAACTTTCTCTCTTAAATATTCGGTCTTCTCCCTCTGTCTTCTATTTGGTTTCACTGAGATTTGAATATATACTGTGTGCAAGGATAGATTTGTATTATTTTATCGTGTTTTAAAGCTTTTGTTTTGTTTTCACATTTACCATGACATACTTGCTACGCTAGGATTTTAATCTAGGATCCCCAGGGAAAAGGTGGGCATCGAAGACATTAGGCTATCACTGCTAATTATAAAATAATGATAACACCAACTCATTAACGTATTTATTATTTTATCTTTATGATTATTTTTGCTTCGAGTTTCAAATAATGATAAATTGTTTCCGTAATGGTCTCTTTTAATATAAGCAAATGTGGCAATATGTGTGGTCCGATAAATATGAGTGGTCTAGTAAATAGGTCATTCTATATCACAGTGCAGTGTGAGTCACGTAGCTGCTGTCATCGCATTCTGTGTGAATGAGATAATTAGATTTATGACGTCATTCGTTCTGAACAATATACCAGCATAGTACAGATAACACGGGAATAACCTTTGTTTGAACTCACCGTCTTCAACTACCTTCACTGCAGTTATATCTTTCGATATGCAGTCTTCAAAGCGGCGTGATGAATGTAGCACGTCACCTCTGTAAGGTTGCGATATTTGGAACAAATGCGCCCTGCTTACACCACAATGAACCTGGCGAGACTTTATGATAATAATAATAATAATGCGTAAAATATTTTTTACATACATAAATATTTTAAGAATATAATATGATGGTATTAACATATGAATTTGTCGTTTGAATATCATATGTTAAAAAAAGTTTAAATGCAACGTAAAAATATGTCATATTCGTAGTTAGTAACGAGGATGTTTTGCGGAAAGCTTTGGGTAGCAGCCGGATGTGAAAAGCCTCTGACTTTTATGGTGCTTTTTAGAAAGGCGTTACTCTAGCAGTGGACTGAGACAGGCTGATGGTGATGATTTTTATGGGTTATTTATCTCATTCGTACATCTATAGCGTAAACAAAAATACAGATTTAAATGAGTTAATGTAACCCCGATGTCCAATTAAGATTTCAACCCTTCACAGTGATAAAATGATCGAAACGGGCGGCAGGTGAAATTTTATCCATTTGTACATCGAGATTGTTTTGTACATTGCTGTAAAGAGAAAATGAACTCTAATTTCAGATATTAAGGTTTATTTTTAAAAGCATTGAATTGGGCGACAGATAAATTTGGTTTTTTCCTTTATCCTAGTAACAATGAAGCTAATAAGAATTCGTTTTAAGGGTATTTTTTGCACCTGTGTTAACCATTAATGTTCTGATATAGGGAATATGTAGAAGTGTGAGGACGGGGTAAGGTTAACAAAAAAATTAAGAGTAAAAGCGATTTTAAGTTTAGGCGAAATTAAGACTGGTAAGGTATTGAAGTGACTGCTAGAACAATATTTCCATGTTCAGTGGGTTCCTCAGAAAAGCGTACTAACATCAAAAATGCTATCAGCATAGGGCTGGTCTCTCTAGGGTTGGCTATGGTCAGTACAATTTTTACTTGTAGTGTGTAACTCTCATTTATCGCTAAAATAACAAATCTGTTAATCTTTACAAATAAGTGATACACAAAAAATTAAAAACAAATTAAATAACGAAATTTGAGTTAAAAATCTTTGGAAGACTAAACATATCACAGACTAAAGAGTTTAAATAAAGCATTCCAAAAAACAAAAAAAAATTGAAGTCATCTCACACGTGACAAAAATATCGAAAAAGATACAGCACTACTTAAATCTCCATATTATATAAAAAAATGTTTTTGCAGACCGTACATTTCCGCAGTGCATCTGCTAAACACCTGTTGCTGACACGACGCGCGCCGGCCCTTTGCCCTTCGCACAAACCCACCTTCTACGTATGAAGTTGCAAGGTCTTTATATGTGCATAGACCTTATTTTATATGGTCAGTGGACTATTCGGCGATATGTATAATGATCCGTCAATATTGTAAATCTCAAATTTCCCACGTGCTAATTTACAACAATAATAGTAAAATAAGTTCACGCCTATATACCCCGAAGGGGTACGCAAAGGAGTGTAGTACGCTCACAAGTGTCATCAGTTATGTTTACGTCACACCATGGATTAGGAGATGAGCCTATTGCCCTACACCGGGCACAAAGCTAGACTTCGAGCAACTGTTAGAAATTTGTGCTACCAAATGGAATTTAGTAAAATGCAAAAATACTCGACCCGGGATTCGAACCTAGGATCTATTGACAATCAATCGCGCTTGGCAACCAATCGTATTTGCTAAAAAGGTTACTTCCGAAATCATATTTCTCATAAAGTTTTTTTAAGTTTTACAATTAATAATTGCATCGAATGAATGTAACTTACATAAGTATATTTCATCAATATTTTTGTGGACTTTCCAATTTTCCCGTCTCAGCTCAACAAAAGGATCTTAAAAATATACAATCTTAAGAACAGTTTAATCCCAAATTGGAGTTCTTCATACCAGCGGTTCCCAAAGTGTGGTTCGGAAAACACAAGTTTTTTAATAAGAAACAGTATTATAATATTATCCTTAATTGTTCTGTAAGAGTTTCTAAATTTAAATTCATGACTACATTTTTGTTCTTTACACATTGTTGAAACAATACGATTCTTGAGGGTATTAGTACTACCGTTAGTACTACTATTGGTACCTACTACCGATAGCAGTACTAACTACTAAACTACTACTAGCTATTGACTACTAAATTTCTATAGAATTTATTGCTTTATTACTACGCCTTATAGTCCCGTTAGATTCGTTATTATTGAGGTATTTTTGTGAATTATTTTCAATTTTAGGCCACACATTTGCTTTCCATCAAGGCAGGCAAGGTTGTGGCCGAGTGCTGGGTCTATACTAGATAAAAAAAGAATTGTTAAGAATATTTATTGTAAAAACTGTAGTGGCAACAAGAGTGTAGGAATTCGTACTGTTATTAACTTTAGCTATTTTATTATGTGTTAACGTAACGTAACGTAATGTAACATCTCCTCTGTAATCTCCGAAAGGGTAGGCATAGGAGTGTATTACACACCCATGTTTAGCCGGCTACGTTTGCGTCCCACTACGGAATAGGTGGCGAGTCTATTGGCATAAACCAGGCACGGATCCACACCCCGTGTCACTACTAGAAACTCTAAATTAGAAAAATCAAGTAGTATCTGACGCGGGATTTGAATCCAGGATCTCCCGATCGGCAGTCGCGTTTGCAACCACTCGACCAACGAGGTTGTCATCATATGTTAGTATGACTAATTAGTATTCATTTCTATGTTTGCAATTGCAATTGTCTAACGGCAAAATATTTTTGTGCATATATTAATTTTACCCTTAATCTCAAGTTGAGAACCACATTTCTTACCTTATAAACTGAATCTCTAAGAAAATAATTCTATCATCCCGGCTCAGTTATTTGAGACGTAAACTTTGTCCGGTCCATGTAGCTGCCGAACGTAAGCGCTGAATTATTCATTATCCTACCAAACCTTCAGCTCGCCGGTACGTCTGTTTGGATATATTGGATTTATTCTTACTGATAATCATTATTATGAGTTCTGGTAATAAAATTATCAAAACTTTAGATAACTTTATATGTGAATCGTCTAAGTGCTATGATGGTAAACATTTTCATTTAAATGTCGGCTGTGTAAGTCACCTGTGGAGAGCCTGAAGTCAAATTTCATGCTGAAGCCAACACTAACTATATATACTAGTAATCATCATTAATCTACATTTATATGTACTATATCTCCTTTCAGATGACAAAGTTAGAGCCATAGTCCGCCACCCTGATCATTGCAGGTTGATAGGCTACTAACATACTACCAATTGTTCTTTCTGTTTAGATACTACCATCTATTTATATAATATGCCATTTGTATTTATTTTTCTTCCTCGTATTTTTATATCAAGAAATTAGCAAACGTGTAGAGAGCAGTAAAATGCGGTGGGCGCCGCGCAAGGACATTGCCAATTAACCTCGAACTGCACCAGGAATAGGACCATTCGTGTTAGCTAAGAAATAAAGCTGTGTAAAACGCAAATTAATTTACAATTTATTTTATTATCCCTTTGCCTGACTCTGTGTGAAAAAGCAAGCGGTTGGAAAGAAAGCAGCGATGGCCTAGTGGTTTAAAATTCAGCCACTCTCGCTGGAGCTGGATTCAAATTCTGGGGCGCATTTCATTACAAAAATTTGGGTTTCAAGATTAAATGTCATTTGCTATAACGGAAAGCATCGTAAATAAACATGTACTTTTTAGAGTTCTTTATAAAAATGTTTTCTAAGGCATATGAAGTCTGGCATTATCAGCTTTTAGATGTTCACTGCTGGTCATAGGATAGCCTTCCCTCATCGGCTCCATTCCGTCCGGTCCTAGGCCTTTCGAATGCAGCAACTTCTCGCTGTCTCCTTAATTTCCCTACGCTACAGAATCTGGAACAGTAAGATCCGTAGATAAACGAAGGTCACCAACATACTCGTAGCTCTCAAAATTAGTACATTGCATTGGCAATGGGCAGGCCACATCGCTCGAGTGACCGATAACCGATGGGGAAGAAAGGTCATTATAATATAATAAATAATAATAATAATCAAGTAAATCCATAGGACATTCTAGTGTGCGGTATAATGTCCGAGTTTTCGCGATCACGGCGGCCGTGGCGCCTTAGCGACGCCATTTAAATTTCGCCAGCTTTAAATATTAATTGTTTATGTTTATGTAAATGAAGTCCGCTATTTGCGCGCCGGCAGCAACCGTCGCTCTGTTTTTCTTAATCTCATTTTAATATATTCTTCTGTTTTCCAGCTCGGAGTCCAAACGATACGGTACCCAAAAC
>DWEC01000164.1:0-20228 GCA_018245735.1 Microceris miodesmiata
TCGGTCACTACTTCACGTTTATTGTTCCTGTACGCTATAAAAACATGGCGTGTTTTTGGTATCATCATTATCATTAACGATTGAACATGTCGATTATTCCAAAGTGTTCATTATATGGTTTTTAGGTGTTACTAGCCCTCGGTTTCTTTTCTGTTTAAAATTTTTTTTCTGTCAGCTAATCCATGACATTCTAAAGATGTATGAATTTATCTGTATAATTATGTATTCTTTTACAGTTTAGTTTGTATTGTATCGCTCAAGTTTTTATTTAAGAATCGCCTCTTTTGTTGAATACTATTTATTTAACAATGAAACCTTCATGATTTTTATTATTGTCATTATAAACATGTTTATCACAGTAAATAATACGATACTATGGGTTTTTCGTCATCATCATCATCAGACTGTGTCAGTCCACTCTTATAGATAGGTTTTCCTGAAACGGGCTTCTGCCCATAATCCCCTTGTTTAGTTTGCAGATTGTATAAATTTTTTTTTATATTTGTTAACAGAAGGCGAATTGGAAACAGAATGGCTCCAAGCTGCCGGCCTGGGTTCATTGGCAGCGCCGTTCCACGCTGGCCTGGAGGTGACCGAGGCGCAGCTGGGTGAGGCGGTGCGGCCGCTGCCCAGGGAACAGGCCGCAGCTGTGCGACGCCGCGTCAGAAGACTCAACCGCACCGTGCGAAGGCGCAAGGCCGCATCCAGAGCGAAGAAACCAGATATCCGAGATGTGTTCAGGGATTTAGAGGTGAGTGACCAAATAATTATACGTGTAATAATCGTTAAAGAAACACCTGTGATAATGAAGTTTATTAATGATAATCGTTATACTGATGTAAAAAAACATCGAGTAAAGTGTATCAGGTAAAAGAAACCTTAGACAAGCTTTGATGTTGAATGGAAATGCCTTCAACAATTTGAAATACTGTATGAATTCGAAGATTTTATAACACGAGAAACTACACACCAAGCAAACATTACAGACTCACATGTAATAAATACAAAGAAATGTAAAATTGAATAAATCATCTCGCTGTTTTGCAAAATACAACAAGCAATGAAAAGTACAAGTTCAGGCTACAACTATGAAGCAATACGAGACGATTAACTATAGATAAAAATAATTTCTTTACCAAAGTCTGCTGCATTTTTTGAAACTTGAACCAATATGGTTTACTAAATCGCTTCTAAAGAAGTCATAGTATAGTCATACATATATCAAGATACATTACTAATAAGTAACGTAAATTTTATCTTCGTGTTTTGACATTTATTAAGTATGCACTTAATCTTTGTCGTGTTGCAAGCGTTTAAGATTCTCCTTTTAACATACCGTCCTCATGAACGGCGTATTTATAATTAACCGAGTACGCGCTTCGAGCCAGTGGTTAAACAGTGGTTAAAACCGGTCTCCACTTTCTTCGGATATCAAAAGCACGATACTATCTGTAACGGTCAATCGTTTGTCCAACGCTGCATCGTAGTACGTCAGAGTAATCTTACATACTGTCTTATTAACACTACCTGCTCTTAGTTCTCTCTATCTCATAGAGTAACAGTCTTTTCTTTCTTTTTCCTGTTAGTATTTTTCTGCATTATCTGGTATTATTCTGTTATTATTGGTCTCTTATTTGTTTAGTCTTTGTTGTTAAACTATAGCTAGGTTATAAATGGTAGATTTAATGCTTCGTGGCATTCTCTACTAATCGTCCCAGGGTGCTGACGAGAACATGTGGTACATACAAAAAAGGAATTCGTAATATTTTACGTATCGCCAATGTCTCTTCTATTGGTCATCTTACAGTCTTCTACTACTTGTTTAGCCCATGCCATCCGTGTGTCTATGACTCTTGTGTACGTAATGCATAATAATAATCTTTCATTACATATTGGGTTAAAAGAGAGCTAAAAAGGTTGTTAGTGTCACGATGTTTAGTTTTTTGATGTATACTATCGTAGATATCCTTCGTCCTGTTGTCGAACCCCAATTGAAACTTGTAATATTCATTGTTCTCGAAAGATCTTTGTTTTTCATTGGTTTTGTTTTGATGAGATATTCCAATGAGTCAGTCAGTCATTCTTTATTTTATTCTTATTCGAATTCATGAGAAATGCTTTACTGCCCGTGTGGTGACTGCACATACGTTATGCGTCATTTTCTTTGTATCATCTTTGGGGAATATACATTAATATTGATGTTTTTCGTATCATTTACATCTCCAGGCAGATCGATTATATTGTATTGTGAAAACGATTTTTTAAATTATCCACTTGTACTAAGCTCCTATCTCCAATAAATGATAACTAGAGATCAAGTCTGTTATGAATTATTGCCCTATCATTGAAAGTTGTAATGACGTATGAAAAACCATTAATTTTTTTAAGAAGTCTACATAATAGTGTCTTAATTATTTGAAGATAAATCTCTGTACAGTTTTTAAAAATATGCGCGTACGGGAAAGTTAAAGATCAGTTAAAGATCATGGAAAGAGTGCCAAAAGCTATGTTACAAGTACATTAAATAAAATAAAATGAAATGTTTATTGTTTATACTACATTGTCAGTATCAAACAGAACAGCTAAATAGACAGCAAGTATACTCATTGGCATTATAACTTGCAACAACATTCAAACTGAAAATATAAATTACGGTCCGATTTCGCCAACTGTTCTGCCACTATTATTACAGTAACATATCAATCCAACAATATCTTGTACAACAAGCTCATAATCCTTTCTAATGGTACTGTTGGAAGTAGAAGCGCTATATTAATTAGACCCGTTCATTCATCGTTCTTCCAGTCTATCTTCGTGATTCGTTTACGCAACAAACACGTGCAGAGCGGCAAGCCAAATCCACCTGGCAGCCTCTCCCAAACTGGTTTGTTGTTTCAAGTTTAAGACCAAGTGTTTTTTAAATCTTCAAACCGTTATAGACCGTGTCTTTTTGTGATTCGAGCTAGCTTGGTCGTTCGTTGTGACCAGTTCTTTCAATACAATCAGTCGTAAGGCGTAATTTGTGTATTGTGCATTTAGAAGTTCTCGTCATTTTTTCATATCTGTTCAGTTTTTCTGTCAAATCAACGTTCCGTGGCTAAGAAAAGAGATGATGATTGAAATAGAATTTCTATCTTTTTCATTTAGTGATATTTTTATGAAATTTCCAGAACGTATAAAACTATTGTATGACATTTTGGTTTCTCTAATAAGATTTACCCGGGTAAGGAGAGAGCGTCTGTTTCCAAGTTTTCAGCGCCAAATCAAATTATCGTAGCTCACAAATCGTGACTGACGTTGCCATGAATTTGAATCGATTATCGTGCGTTCGAATTTATTTCTCTATTTTGGTAACTATCACGAACATAGACGTAACATTGGATTCGATACGATAGTAGCGGCAGGCGAGTAATCACCGTCAAAAATCGATTTCAATTAAACATAAATACACATACACACACGCTCAGGATCTAATAATTTATGTTTGTAAAACTCGTGCTTATGATTTTACGCTCATTTTTAAGATTATCTTATTCCATAAATTGAAATTCAATTTTAAATCGATTCACGAACGTTGGTGAATTAACTATAGATTGTAGATATGTACAAAATTTTTAATTAGATCGTGCTGACCAAGACATACATCGATAAAGAAGCTCTTTACTGTAATTCATGTCATTTATTGTTTATAACGCCATCTAACGGTAGGCTGTTGCATTACGGTAATTTTTTGCACTGATAATTTTCGAATTATTACACGCCATTAAGAACGAGTCGTTGCACTGTGTTTCCACGGTATTGCCAATATCATGTCCATTTTTCTTCGACACTTTCTTTGTAGTGGGTGATCTTAATACCTCCTAGATTAGTCTCGGACAGTCATTAAGGCTTCGACGATTTCGCGTCGCTTGCTTTCACAGTGAACATGTGAACCAGTTATGGCAGTTACTGACTTTAACGTCTGCTGTTATATTCGTGAAACTTACGTTTTTCTATATTCTAATACATTAATATAGATCTGCATATTATTCTGAGTGGTCTTTTGGCTTATTTTTGCCATGTTATCATTAGTGATTTTAATGTAACCTACGTATATTAGAAAGATTTTATATTATAAAACGAAACTGCAGTTAAAACGCAATATTGTATACCACAGTATCGCAATGTGCTAAGCAATTCGCGTTAGCACGGAGCTGGAAAGTTAGCCATTTCTGGTAGATCGATGGATAGTAAATTTCAACACTATTAGCGGTGTTTTGGTTTGTTGTGTCACGAATTTACCTGTCCGTGTATTACACTGATCTTTTGAAGGAGCTATAGAGTTATGGCTGGAAAATGTTTGAGTAATGTTTATAATTTTGTATTCATCATGCTTTATTTGAATTAGAAGTTCTTAATACGTGTGTCTGTATGTTTCATCATCAGCGTATTAGTGTATTCCAAGATGTACAACATTCTATTCTCCACTGGGTTCATCCAACCATTACCACATGTCTTCTTAAGGTCCATCGCTTCTATTGGCCGGACGGGGCCCCAGATTACATTTGTCGACTTGAAGTATCCACTACAGGCTTCTTTTGCTAGAATCAGCATTATTGTATCAATGTATTCGTAATACTCCATCAATATCTCAAAAGTTAGTACCTTAAATCTGGTATGCTTCAATAAAAAATAAATTACTTGACAGGTTTTAACGGTAAACATCCTTTATCCTTTGACAAATTCATATATGATTATTTCCATTCCAAATTCGACATGTCCAGATTCTAGTGCACCAAACCTGGACCACCGCAGTGTGGTTTCGCCTGTTGCATTTTCATTAATGGACAATATTCTTGACGAATTTGGACTATCATGGCTCCAACAGTTGTTTCATTTAACACCAGTAGATAAATTTAATCAGGATTGCTGGGATCTGTCTTGACTACTATAAACGGACTTATTGATAGTCAATTTCATTCATGTAGGATGTGCTTCGCTTTCTAGTTATCCATAACCTTCAGATATATGTATGTTCAGATGTCAATAGTAACCATTAGAAATTATCAAAAACTTTTATCTGCTAAAGTCGGGTTTGTCAATTTGTTCGGTTTTGCTTTTTTGACCACCCGGTAGTTACAATATTTGAATGCTAATGATTTGCAAGCGCATGCACGGCTTTTAGTGCTATTGGTTCCATTGATATCTCTTTGTTATATTTGGATCTTTTCCTGCAACCAGAGTAGAAGGACCTTTTTAAGTTTTATTGATATGACTTTTTATGCTTTCACGTGGAACAATACGTTGTTCCTTGTAGATATTATTTTGCGATTTTATTATATTTTATATAAAAGTAAGTCGAAGATAGGGCTCAGTGGCGTTTAGTAAACGAGCTGCATGTCGAGCAATGAGTTCATACATGATCGTAATGATCTATATAATAGAGACGGTCAACTAGACAAATACTAACTATTGCTAACTAGAGTCACACTAACATGTACTAACTCGATTATTGTTACTATCCGCCTCTTTTCTACAGCCCCATTACCAGTTAACACCAGCCTTATTCTAGTTCAGTCTTATTAAAACTGATATTAACTACAATAACTGACATGATTAAATTTGTTTACTCTGTTTTATCTATCAAGTGAGCATTGAACGTTACGTATACCACTGTAATGTTTATTTACCTGAAGTACATCACCTGTGTGATAATTAGATACAAGATTACTCAACAAGGGTTCGATCATGCGTTCAGCTGTACACGCGAGTTGTGTTACCTTCCTCTTGACGTGCACCAAGATCTACCAGTTTTGTGTTGCCATTATGTTGTTTTATCTTTGTTGCGATTGTATGTGTGTGTGAGTTTGACTTATTTGAATGTATGGGAAATGAAGAATTATTGACTAATTTGAATGTATCGGATATGTAATATTTTTTTAGCTAGTTTTTGACAGACTGTAATTGCTTCCTTAATTTTTTTTAGATGGAATTTAATTTATCCAAATCGTTATTTATTCGACTTTTACGAGTAGTCTATTATTATAAAGTTGATATTATTAATAAATTTTTCTTAATAGCGTTCGCGCTAATTCTCATACTTGCTTATTAACGTCATCATCGTTAAAACGTTCATATTATATTATTGTTTCCGAGCATTTTGTACTGAATTTGTTGGAAATCGTTACCGCTCTCAAAACTGGTTAATGCTTTCTGTGGGCCATGGCGGCCTTATTAGGGCTAAGCGATAAGTAACCTCGACAGTCATTAGATAAATATGCAATTAAGGTGTAAGGGACTTTGGAAACATAGTTTTGTAATGTTATGCTGGCAGCGGACGCGTTTGTTCTAAACCTGGCGCCATAACGTACCTTCCAAATTTAAAACCCATATTTAAAAAGATATTTAAAAACGCGGTATTCGCCCCATGCAATTAATCCGTTGACACTGTTGACGACGCGTTCAGAATAAAAATGGTGACCGTAGCAGAATGTTAATTATAATCGAAATATTGTTTCAAAAATTGATGAGTGCATTGTAAATGACAAACGCATTAATTGACCAAGTGGAGTTTCGCGAACGGTGGATTTAAACAAAACGGACGTACGCGCCGCCGCGAATTGCCGAGCGTCCGGCGAATTTCAAAACTGTATTGGGTGTTTTGTACACACTGCGGAGAGTTGGTGTTCAGTGCAGTTGTTTGGTCGTGTTGTGATACTGTTGCGCTGAAAATGATCTGTGAAACTGTTCGACACAAGGTGTACGAGAAGATGAACAATTGCAAGGGCCTGGCGTTGATGAAGTCCTACTTAGACGCAATGGTGCCTATTGTCTTTAATATTTTTGTGTTACATGCACGCACAGTAACAATGTATTGTTGTTAATAACCAGAGAGTATGTCCATGGTAATTTACTCGTTATATTGTAAGTAATAAGGGTGTAAATGTGTTATATCCATACCGATGACACTAATTTATTCATAAATCCAATTATTATTTGTTTTATTTTGCTTTTATACTCATATGAACTAGAATGTTCTATCCATAGCATATTTTTTGTGATTTCCTATTCTAAAATAAATCTTAATTAATCATTTACGTCAATATATGATTTATACATGTCTCCTAAATTTTAGTGTTTTCCAACGATTGATATAATTTTATTGTTATGTATGATATACATTTTCAATGTTGCTAGTTTAAAAATCGACAACAAACATTCGATAATTAATAATTTAAGTTTGTTACTCATCAGATTTATACGATTAGAGAAATTTATGGATTATTTCTCTAACATCGACGACTTAATATTTCGTTGTATTTTTATAATTTTCTGATATTATTAGGATTTCTATTTCATCGTGTATAGAGTGTAAATTCGTTGCGTTCCTATTTCGAGATACGAATCTTAATAGTAATTTTTTGCAACATGCACTTCTGCCTTCATATCTTGATATCTTCGTATAACCTTGCGTGTACACTTTCTCTTGCACTAATTGTTCTCGACCACAGCTCTGTTTTTTTCATGTTCTAGCTTCATAACGAGCATGCATTTATTTTTTTATAAAATAGTAATATTGATATGAATATATTTGACCGTGATTGTTCTAATGTAATTTTAAACGTGACATTTTTAAATTGAATTCGCCGACACAAAACAGCATGTTGGTAAAATATTGAAGTAGGCTGTCTACAAATGGTAATTGACCCAAAAAAATGAAAACTACTCAGAGAGCGTGTAGTGACATCTGCTAGCAATAGAATGTACTACAATGTAGTGCACAGTACATATTTCAAATTTCGGAGATGTAGGTTTCAGAAATCTAGATTTTATCATTATAATTGTTGCTTTACATGCTGTTATTATTCATAATTATGTCGTAATTGCTTTACACAAGGACATAATTCCTCAAGAATTTTATGGTTAGTAATTTCGGAACGCAGCCGTGATGGATGCAACGGATGTTATCGCAGTACAGATTCAAATCGATGTTCCAAATGTGAAATGTGGCGGGAAAATGAAAACACTCCATCATGTTTATGTCTCACTTATTTTATCTGTTATTTCTGCTTGCATATTTAATGTCAAAAGGTATAGAATATTCAGAAAAATTACGTATTCCGACGTGGATGGATTTTTGGAAGATTTCACGAACATGTGGATAGTTAATATATCGTTTTAAATAAGTATTCGTTTCCAATCAATTATATTGATGTTGATTGAAGTTGTAATTAAAGTAGTTTGCGTGTTTAGTTATAACACAGAGTATGCCAAAAAGGGGCAGAGGGGCGGGGACTGATGTCGAATGTTTAAGATCGAAATTATGCCATTATTCTGTTGTTCGAAATGTGTGCATATTTTGTTTGATTTTGCAATAACAATACCTGTATATTGCACAACACATTTACAATTCAAAAAATGTATAATAAAACAAAACGTGAATCACGAAGATTATAAGAAAAAAATTTAAGACATCGAAACATCGAAACAAGTCTTGTCTTTGATATTCAATATATTAGGTATATAGCGGTCTAATATTTAGATTAAACTGCTGTGATCTGCGTTAGCGGTAATTGACATTTTTTGATTAATCATTTGTGTGGAGAGTAAACAAAGGCGTGGTCTGAAAACACTAACTTCTATCTCTAAATATTTCTTGTACGTATGCCCTTTGTTACGATATATTTCATTGATGCCCCTGAAAATATCATTGTCTTCGTCATCATCATAATTATCAGTATCATTATCATAACCATCACCATCATCGTCTCTATCATCATTAATATCATCAGTTTCAGTCTACTGCTGAACAAGGACCCGTTTTAATGCTTATATAACGCTCTGTCATCCGCTTGCCCCCTTATCACGCGTCCATATTATAATAGCATGACTGACCCATGTTTTCTACGGATATCGATTTCCTTAACTATTTATATTTGCATATTAAATGCATGCGATGTTATAAGCAAATTAAACGCGATTACGTAGAATGATTTAGCGATTTTTCAGATACGTTCTTTATTTTTCTGCTTTATCCTTACTTATCGCGTCTTTGTCATATTCGTCAACCTTTTTCGCGTTCCACTGGTTTGATATGATTCTCTTCTAGGATTGAGATGGTTAAAAGCCGTAGCTTGCGATACTACATTGGCTGAACTACATATCTCTTTATAGTAACATTTGAAATGTATATAATAAAGATTTTGCAAATATCCATATTTTAGAATGTAGCTCTCCCAACTAGCGTGCTTGTTAGCGGGCTTATGTCTATTATAAACACTGAAACGTCCGGGAAACAAGGGAAGAGGTACGTGTGGATGCATTGACCATTGACCCCGTTGTTTGTTATATTTAGTCCTAATAGATGACTTCCGCACCATCTGCCTGGTATTCGTAAATATATCCCTAATTATTGCAATACGACGTGTTCGGTTTCATACATACTAGTTTTTAAAATATGTTTTTTAAAACAAATATTTTTATTTAAAGATTTATTTCAATATTTCTGTTTTGTATTTCTTATACTATGACATGTCAATACAGTTGCAATATATTAAAATTTATTGTAATATTAAAAAAAAAAATTAAAACCAAAAAGTTAAGAATAACAACTTTATGCTTTGATCAAATTAACAATTTAACCGAGTAGGGCAAAGGGTTTAATAATTTTTAACTTAGAAATATTAATGAGTGAATGAATGAAAGACTAACTAAATAAATGAACGAGTAAAAGGCTGAATGAATAAACAATTAATGTCGTAATAAATACCTATACCTACACCTGTTTTGTTTTCATGATGACTTTAACGAAAGAAAGATAACTAAACTATTTACTATATCTGTGTAATGAAATTGCAAAGCATTTATACAATATTGTACATGTAAGGCTTTACCCACCTCTATAAATTCGTTAATCTTAATACAGTTATCGTATTAAAGCTATGCCTTATCCATTAAACAGAGGTTAACGACACTCAGACAATTCTTAGAATATCGGTTAACGTTTAAATCGCATCATGTGCTTACGAGGAAGCCACTCCCGCGCCGCTTGCAATAGAATAATAATTTTATTACAGCGCCGGGTATGGGAATTATTTATTGTTGTCGCATTACCGTTGGCTTTAGAACGACTGTGGCGTAGAAATGGCATGTATTTAATATTTATTTGCTTAGGGTTAGCAAGAGAAGGGTCGAAAGCCATTTAATCGTTCATTTCACTATTGGAAAGTTTATGTACATACATATTCGTAAATGATGTTAATTCGTGTACGGGTTTATTGTAATTGTTTAGTACAAATATCATTAAAGCCCAATACAGTTTATAATTTGTAACACAGATGTGAGTTTTGGTGTAAAATGAGAAAGGACTAGCACCGATAGTTTGGACATGTAAAATTTCACAACAGTTATAGATCGCGAATGTATTGGGTATAAGTGTCGAGATGGAGCAAGACTCTTCAATGTTGACCAAATAATATATTGAAGTACATATATTGTCTGTAGTATCAATTGTCTGTTTTTGCCTACCCCCTAAAGGACCTGATGTGACTATGTAATAATAATGATTAATATAAATACCGTGATATACTGTTGTATATGGTAAATGTGCTGAAAAGAAATGAGAGCAGAGGACAGTCAGAAAAACGAAGAAAGAAACAAAGAAGCGAGAAAGAAGCAAAGAAGTAAATTCTTTATATATTACCATTCGAAGTTATACACCACGCCATGTGATAGTTATATCTAAATATAGTAACTGTCGCAGAACTGATAGCCGCTGGAGCAGACGTGGTTTAAGTGAACACCGCGACTTGGCAAACGTATCGTAGGACGCCCTCCAGCTAGGTGGAGTAACCATATACGCCGAGTGGCTGGCAGTGGTTGGATGTGAAGAGCTGAAGATCGAGCTCCGTGGCGTGCTATTGGAGAGGCCTATGTCCAGCAGTGGAAGGGATGATGATGATGATTATGATGGTAGTAACTATAGCCTACCATTATTAATGACCATTATAAATTATTTTACCAACATAGCTATTATTTTAAAGAAATGACATTTCTATTTTCAATCGCCTACAGTTCTATGGAGCGTCGAACGGCGCGCGTGGTTCACAATGGGCGCACGCGATCGTGCGTAACTCTACCAAGGCGATCGAAACTTAACGCTACCATGAAACTACATTTTCACGGTCACCAGTAACTCTCGTATTGGGCAACTGTTACCGAACTCTACCATCGAAAGTTCCTATCTTACACGAACGAGAGTCATGTGAAAGAAACTGGGTTATTATATTTCCACTAGATATTATATTGAATTATGCACATATATTTCATCTGGTTTCGGATACATTCGTAGGTGATGGTGACCATGATATTATGATCTAATTTGACGTTAGTGCTTCTTACTGGTTTCGTGTCGCTTAATGGTTATATACATTTAATAGTTCAAGGCTTTGATATTATTGCAGCAATATATTGCATGTATATACATAATAGATATATAAGCATTAATTACTTTACTTAATCTATTATTGCTTTGTTTTCAATGCGTAGTTTTTCATAATTGTTCTGTAATTGGGTACATATCTTGTACTCATAATGAGAGAACCCTAATTTTAGGATTGCTAAGTTTAGGCAAACCAATCGTTTGGATGGTTTGCCTAAGTCTAATCATAAACTTTTTCAATATATTGTTCAATCATTGGAGAATGCTTGCAATGTCGCAGGCGGAGACTGGCGTTAAACACGACAGTTCCATAACGTCGGGAAACGGTTATTCTTGAAAAAATATTTGCATAAATACAAATAAACAGCTGTTTAACGACAGGCAAAGAACATTAGCTGCGTCATATTTCTCAAACACCACCCCACTCTAACTGGTTTCAAAGTATGGTATGGTGGACCTTGTTCGAACGATACTAATTACCAATTAAACTAGTATATGTATGAGTGTAGACGTTCGCCGGGCGCGACAGCAGCTCAGTAACACACATGCCGCACCGGATCACCGTCCGGCTGGCTTCCGTAACACACTGCCATTGGAATAAACTTTACTTTGTTATTAATTGCTTACACCGACGCGTTGGTTCAGTGGATAGTGAACCTGACAGCTGAGCTGAGGGTGGTAGGTTTAATTCCCCCGCAGAATACATAGTTGTATGATGAGCACAAATATTAATTCGGAGGCTGTGTGTAAAGAAGTGTGTACATAATTAGTTCGAAGTAAGACGTTCGAAAAATTGCCGGGAAAGTTAGCGCGGGAACGAAGATGACAGCTAAATACAGACTAATTACATCGCAGACGCTGGCAATTTACGCACTCCCTGTCGCTATCCTTTTTAAAATCTGTATTTATTAAAAAGGAAAAAATTTAGATAACATTGTTTATTCTGTATCGTGAAAACTATTCCACGACCGTTGTCATGGAATTGGTGTAAATCGATCTAAGACCGCGAGGTATAGATGTCAGTGTCCCTTCTCAAGGCTAGCTAATCTGCATACTAGATGAACGGGCGGTGGCGCGGACCTGTTCCCGTGTAGCACTGACACACATTACCGGATCACTATCACGAACCGGTGACTTCCGCTATACGCTCAAGAAACCGACTAACATAACCGTTTACTGTTTGACGATATGTTTCTTTTTTCTTTTTCGTATGAGATTAGCAGCCAGTTTATTGAATACTGTTTAATTGATGTCTTCTTAATTTACACAATTGTTTCTTCGACATAGCCCGAATAGTCTCGAACCTACCGGAACTACTTGATCATGAGCTCCCGACGATCGCATTGAGGTCGCGATGGTGACTGGGCTGAAAGTCGTGCTATCCCGAACAAATATACATTAGTTAAGCCGTTACATAATTAAATCATAATACTAGATATTTATGAATCTCTTAATAATAATAAACGTTTAATAATAACGTTAGTAGGTGCTTGTTCGTGTTTTTTTTTTTATTATCAACAGTTGGATAGATGTGATGTTGTAGAGTAATGATTGTAGAAGATGCACGTCAGATAGAGGATAGAAGTTTCTGGCATCCAGCTGTCTTGGCCTACCCATATAGGACCTGCCGAATAATAATAATTATCATCATTTAGTATATACCAGCATTCTTTTTCGCAACTACATGATAGCATATTGCCTCCAAACCTTTTCTGCTTCGTCATTTTCATACTTATTCGATTCTTAGTTTTGTAAACATGTAGTACATATTTTTTTTTTATTCTGTACGAAGAACAAAAAAACATCGCAATAAAAACCGATAAGAGACGGTGTTGATGTGAAACGGAATGTTGTCATATGAACCGGTTATTTTCCCGACGGATATGAAAACAGTGAATTTGTTTGTGCGTTCTTGTGCTTTGTGCTTAAGAATTAAAATAATAATTTTGTATTATCTTTGTTCATTTATCGTACAAGTTTTTAAAAAGATTATTAGTGATTGTTAGATTGGTGATTATAGGAGGATTAAGAAATTTTAAGACTTTTGGATGGAGAAAAGTAAACAGTTTAATTATGAAACCACTGCTTTGTATAGCAATTATCAAATAAATAACGACCTGTATTGTATAAGTTGTTGCTGAACACATTCGGTTTTCAACTATCCTTTGTAAAGAGACAGTATGTCTGGATATTCATGAAAAAAAAAAACTAAAAATTTCATAAAAAATGTATCAATGAACTCCCTTATAATGGTGACTACTGAACTGTACTGTACTGATGTCCATACAAGGCAACGTTAAAAAATGACGGCTCCTAATATCTAGTAAACTACACAGCGTATAAAAGATTAAAAACTGTATTTCAATAACAAAAAAATAAGATTTTTCTCACGTTAGCTCTGCAAGGAAAGAGATATTCAGCACTTTGTGTTCTCTGTCAGCCCGTATGCGACTTGACATGACCGTAATAATAATAATTAAATTGTTACCAAATATATTAATACGCCGGGTTGCCTCATATCGCCTTCGCTCCACTGTTGATAATGACACCGGCTTTCTATTAGTACGACAAAAACACACTAATTAACCAAACGATTATCTAGTCGGCGTGCGGCTCAGTGTCTGTTTGGCTCACTGTTTACATCAGTCAGTCAGTCAGTCAGTTTTCTGTCCGCGTGTTATGTAACAAGTCGCAGTGAGCGTTCGAAATGTTAGATTTGATCTCTCGCGCCGTCAAGCTGGTGAGGAAGTCGAGTTTGAAGTTTATCGCACAAAAAGTGAGTGTGTGTTTCTGTTTAAACATACTGTGTTAACCCGTGATGGAAAGAAACAATTGGAGGTTCTGTACAGTTTCATCAAGCATTTGAAAACGTCTGATGTTTGTTATTATTATTATTATCTTTAGGGACACACAAAGAAAATTCAATGCCAAATATGTATATGTATCCTTGCATACATTTAAATCTATAGACTAGGTATACTTAAAAGTAATTGTTTTTGGACCATTTGTGTGATTTCTCCGTGACCAATACTATTTTACACATATTGCTACCTCACTTGACTGCGTTGAACCTGGATATACAGCAGACGAGGCTCTGGCGACCGGTTTATCGTGGTACAACGCTGCAGCAGACTCGTCGTCGGTGCAAGATGATTTTCTCTGCGATCCTCAGCTCATATGCCTAGCATAAGGATTACGAGCAAAATCCTATTTGGAGAACGTATGTCCAGTAGTGGATAAGCTGATGATGATGATGTAGATGATATAACCTGATGTTTGTTTGCAGAACTCCAGCGGCAGCGAGCCGCGGTCGCGCAGCGCGACCCCTGACTCGCTGGACTCGGTGCCCAGCGGCGGCTCCGGCAGCCCGCCCACCGAATGGGCTGACAACGCCACGCCACCTGACTTTGTGTAAGTTGACCATATTTTTAAATATCACTATGATTCTGTATTCCCTTGATTGATACGCTAATATTTTTTGACGTTTTTGTCGTATTTGCCTATTTGGTTTCGTACCTATTTGGCATCGTCGCCAAATGTTGATTGGTAAACAATGACACTTAGCATAAGTTGACTTTATGTATTTAAATGTTTAGGAGTAACGTATCTATATTAGTGGATATAGTAAACGCAGGGTTGTCTCATATTTGTGTATTGTTTCAGTGACAATTTCCCCCCAGTGGGGGCGCATGCGCCGCTCGCGCGCACGCCGTCCGCGCCGGGCGGCCGCGCGCGCCTCTCGCCGCCCGCCACGCGCTCGCCGCACTCTCCTCACTCACCACACTCACCACACTCTCCGCACTCACCGCCGCGCCCCGTTCACGAGCTGTTCAAACCCAATGACCTGCATTGGGCCGATATTGCTTCAAACACTGGTGAGTTACTACTCAAAACAATATGGGTGATATCGTTCGTAATTGGCATTCGCACATCTAAGAAATTATAAATATCGGTTTGTCACTATTTCCTTATGGGGACCATATCAAAAATAGATCGCTGTCCGTAGAGATATATGACAAGATATTGGTTAATTCCTCTTACAAAAAGAATCATTTGCGCCACATAGAAAAAAAATTCTTTGCGTAATCATAGACCAATGATAATGAATGCGGTACGTACCTACAATACCAGTCAGTATCTGAGCCGGTACGTGCTAATTGCGCTCACTCGTTCATTGAACGTGAATGGAACAATTCATGACTGTATCGCTCGCGGTCCACAGAGGGTATCGAGCTGCTCGGCTACCAGCGATACGGCACGGTGCAGGGCCCGCGGATAGGCAAGGAGCGGATCAACGGGTCCATACTCAAGGACAACGATCCATTCATGTAAGTGTTTGGACTATCTTCGACTGAACAGTCAGTTGTGTTACTTAAGTTATTGCATTGTTACAACATGATACTATTTTACTTCATTTATGTGGGCAGCAATAAACATGCGGCCGTGTCGCGCGCCAAGAGCGCGACGGGCGGTGCGCAGCCGCTCAGCTTCGAGCACAAGTTCAATCTCGACAGGCAAATGCTCGATAATGAAGAGGTACATATCTATTAGTCCCCTTAACCTCGCCTCAGCTAATCTAACCTCACCTCACCTAACTTAACCGGTTCTCACCTGTATATCTTGCATACCCGGAGTTCTCACGCGATTTAAAAACGCAATTCGTATCTAATCCATGTCACCTGTATACTTATACCACCCTGAATGTTCATAAAATTGAAAGCGTAACTTTTGTCTCAAGTTCTTCTAACAAAGTAAATTTTAAAAAAATCTGCATTACATGGCTAGTATGTTCTAAATAGAACATCTTGTAAATAGAAAAAAAAACAAATGATATTTAAATTCCGAACGTTATAGTACAATTTCAACTGCCACACACTGTAGATATATTCAATTCGAACGATGATCCTAATGGAGTTGTCTTTCCAGGAATGGCCGGAAGAGGAGAGCACAGTGGACATCGAGAGCATAAACGAGCCGCAGCTGAAGAAGCTGCAGCCGCTGCTGTGGCTGGAACTCACCGCGCTCTTCGACCGTTACTCCTTGCCCTTCCACAAGCGGAAACCGCCCAAGAAAAAACGAAAAGAAGGTACACAGAAAACCCCTTCGGAAGGAATGTTTTAAGTCACTACCAGATTGAAATTGAGCTATATGATCGAATTCAGGGGTTTGCTATAGAAACATGTATGTCCAGCAGTGGGCGGGCTGATCTTCTTTTGTCTATCTCATAGTATATAGGTACGTTAACCAATGCTTCTTCGAATTCTTCCTCTTTTAATATCTGTAATCCAGCTACCAATACCATTCACCTTTGTGTGCCATTTATTTTCTATTATTACGAAACAAAAGACGGTCTCTTCTGTCTTTCTACAGCAGCAGTTCAGTAGCTTCTGACGACGGACCAACACCTAGCACTAAATATTTCCTAACTGTATTTAACTATTTCATTGTCTTATTTCGTCTTTTCTGTGTTTGATATTTGAAAGACTAAATCATAGGTACGTATTTGGAAATCGTCATCATCATCATCATTATCAGCCTATTTCCGTCCACTGCTGGATACGGGCAACTCCAATATCACGCCACTGAGCTCGATCTTCAGCTCATATGTATATATTTATCAGCCGTCCGGATTCCATAGAACCGTCTCCACTTATGTCAAGATAGGTCATGAGTGAGTGGTGCTATCGTTATAATTCTAAAGATAAACGATTGTCTTTTTTTGACTCGTCATTTGATGAGTAATTTTACTATAATCATTGTATAATTGCAAAATTTTTCCCATAACCCCATACTATATAACAGCTGTGATTTCAGAGAGAAAGTGCAATCAAAATGCAATTAACTACACGTTTCTTCAAGATTGTATGGATGTGCATTTATAGTGTTTGGACATAGGAAGCTTTCCCAAACATTTTGATTGATTACGTAGAATAATTTTATACATATATATATATATAATTAAGTATATAAAACGCCTTTGATAATGTTGTCATCTGATCCGTTCTCTTAGTGGTGAGTACACCCGGTTGCGGGGTTGGAAGTTTTGCGATCGATTCCCCAAAAGGTACTAAAATATTAGAACAATAATTTTTCCCTATATGTTAAATTTAATCAAATTACCCACTTTGTACTTACATATCATTATTGCTTATACAAGAATTCTAATATGTTTGGTATCGTTTCCAGAGGGATCAGTGTTCGGCGTTTCCTTGGAGACATTGCTGCGTAAGGACATGATCCTGTGGGAGGAGACCTGGAGCTCCGTGCCAGCTATCTTGAGAACGCTGTCCGCTACACTCCGAGCGAGGACACACGACGAGGGCCTGCTGCGAGTCCCTGGGAACAAACACAAGGTACACTCGATTTTTTTAATATTATTTATGGTTTAATCGTTCTAACATTGTTGATACTTTTCATAATGTAATCACCTTAAGGTTAATGTTGAATAACAATTCGAAACAAGAAACACAATATTAAAAAACTAAATCTAGCCATTACGTTCAATTGTTTAAATGACCGTCATAAGAATAACGTGCATACAATACAATATAACTGAAACATGCTTATGGTAAATATAATAAGGTGCGTAGTCGATTCCCGCGAGTTGTACGTGTGCGTGTGTGTGCGTGCGGCAGGTGGAGGCGCTGTGTGCGCTCATCGAGCGGCAGTGGTACGCGCAGCGCGCGGCCGTCGAGGCGGCGCTGCGCCGCGCCGGCGCGCACGACGCCGCCGCCGTCTTCAAGCGGCTGCTGCGCGCGCTGCCGCAGCCGCCGCTCACCACCGAGCTCATGCGCCTCTTCTACCACACGTATGGTAAGCATTCACCGCCGAGCGTTCGTTATATTACTACAAAGATCTCTTATTCACTTGTAACCTGTTATTTGTCAAACAAATTAAAAAAGGAACGTTTTTGAATAATAGCGGTTGTTTTAATCGTGTTTGACAATTAATAGTTTTTTTTCGATTTAAAGTGATTCGTTATCACAAAATTCTTATAGAAAGTTTTTTAAATTGATGTTAAATTATATCGCTCATTTGCGATTACAGTGTAATAATATGTCAGAAACACTTATCTTTCAGAAAACAGCTACACTTTAGTGGCAAATGAGCGATATATGTATGTATAGTTAACGGAAATCGTGATATTCTGTTCATTAATTATAATCTACGTATTTGCTGATACACTATTTTTTAGTATTAATAATAATAATAACATAGTAGTATAAATGAAGAAGTTCTTAATATATGTATATAATAATATATGTATATATAATAATGAAAATGAATTGACTTGTGCAGCGCTGACGGGCGCGGCGCAGGGGCGCGCGCTGAACCTGCTGGTGCTGCTGCTGCCGCCCGAGCAGCGCGCCACGCTGCGCGAGGTGCTGCGCCTGGTGCGCGCCATCGTGGCCCTCAGCGACACCAACAAGATGTCCGAGCACAACGTCGCCATGATCATCGCGCCCACGCTCTTCCCGCCCAGGTACTCCGTCACTGGCCGGTGTGAATGAAACCGTCATGTTAATTTTGTGTTAAGTTGAGATTGAAATAACAGGAATACGTCAAACATCGTCATGTCTCTTCAATGTCGTTGAGTGTGATACCTTGCCAAACTGCCATGGTAATTTAATGTAGCCATATTGAGATTCAAATTGCAGCATTATTTAATTAATACTTATTGGTGTTATTATCAATCGTTTATCACGTCCAATCTTTAAGGATATTTATTTGGCACTCGGTGCGTTTAGCCTTCATCTACCTAAGGGCCCTGTTATGATGATGCAATAGTGATAATCATTTAATTATAGTTATATTCGATTAATTATTATTTCGCAGTCTCTTAATCAAGGCATCAGACAGTTTGGAGACGCAATTGGCCACGGCAGCGAATAGCTGTCATGTAACGGAGGCTCTGATGCGCTGGTGCGACCAGCTCTGGGTGGTCCCGGCCTCGCTGATGACAGCCTCGCAACGGAAGCCCTCGCCGCATCGCCGCAACCACCACTCTTGAGCTCCAATCGACCAGCTGGACCAGGGTTATGATTGGTGGATTTCTGTAGCACTAGAACTCGCACAACCTTGACTAGTTAACGCTTCAGGGCTTTAAATTACTACCTGAAGGTGGTATTAACTAAGCAAAACCATGAGCCAGCGAGCCGGATCAGATTCCTGGTCGCTCTGGACGAGACCGTCTGTACATAGTGAAGTATTAAGCCTTGGCTGGTTATTTTAACTCAGATCATAAACATCTAGAGTTTAAGAGCCAGTGTGAATCAGTGCCTGTACATGGTGCTCCAAAAAGTATTATACAGTTAGTTGGGTGATTGAAGCTGTGGATTATGTTCTTCAGTCAAGTTGTGCTGTGCTTATATTTTATTTCCTGAACAATTATATTCACGAGTGATGATACAGTTGATATTTCATTATTAATAATGTTATTGCATATAATATACTTTGTGTTAATGTTTATTGATTAACGCATTTAGTGTGGTATTATAGGAATGTGAATAAGATGCCAAATATTTATCATTTTATATCTGTATTCATCAAGATTAGTGATATTTTATGTTGATAGAAACTATTCCAGTTCGTGTGGAGGCTGAGCCATAAGATTGAATGTTCCAATATTTTTAAATTTAATTTTCCCAATTTTGAAGTGTGGTGCCATTAAATTTGGTGTTTGCGTGAGTTACCATTCGGCTGAAATTTTATTCCTTATGTTTGTAGAAATGGTGCCTTAGAAAAGTTATAGATGCACACAGCTCCCAGAAGTAATTTACTAAATCCTGTATATTTAAACCATCAATAC
>DWEC01000165.1:0-20223 GCA_018245735.1 Microceris miodesmiata
ATAACTGCGAAATTGTAGGTCAATACTGACATAAGAGGATTGTCCCTATGCGTCACATATAATAATCATATGTGTCAGTACGGCAAAACAATACAAGCCGGTATATGAGAGTGTTGTAAGAGGCGACAAAGGCCGGGCCAGGTTGATTGTAGATAGGACTATGTCCAGCAGTGGACTTAAACAGGATGATGTCAATGAACATACAATATATAAATTGGACTTGGTATTATATTATGTATTACAATAAACGTAACATCACGCCTGTAATCCCGAAGTGGTAGGCAGAGGATTGTATACACTCCCACGTTTCACCAGCTACGTTTACCTCCCATACAATACTAGGTGTTGAATCAATAGTAGACAGGAATGACATCAATGTCATATAATACAATATGTAGTAAATAGGACGTACAAAAAGCGAACGATGCGCTCAATGTTATAACTCCTACGGTTATAACACTTACAAAACACAGTTAAAAACATGAAACAAAAATACAATATTCATATAAATAGACAAAGTGTGTTGCGACATACCGTGAGACAGCCTAAGTCTATGTATGTATCTAGCTATGTGTATATGATATGTAACATTGATGTCTTTGTTTTGTACGTTTGATACAAATGCGATATACAAATAAAAACGCCATTTCATATTTTCAATATCTGTTGCATTGTTTGAATCAATGTAGGGCAGCGTGAATCATTTTCATACTTTGCCCCCGATTAGCCTCTGAGCTATTGAGCATTTTGATCATATTGCATATTGTTTACGTTAGACTCAATATACAATATATGTGGTCATCGCGTTGTTGCTGATGTTGTTTGATTTTTAAAATTGTTCAACTAAACAGATATTTTAAATCCTCATTTAAATGTATAGGATTAAATTATTTTCAGTCTAAATAAATGTATGATTTTAAAATGCTTAAATAAAAAAATAGCGCCAAATGCTACACATGCATTGATCAGAAATACTTTTAAAGTAATATATAATGAAGATAACTCAAAATAAAGTAAAATAATTCAACATGAAATTAAAAATATACAAACCGATATTTCGAAAATATTTTCAAACTTTGGTAACATAAAACAACTTGTTGCTGCCACAAAAAAATATCACACAAGTTTCTTTATTTCAATATCCTGTACATTACACATCACACATATAATCCTACATATTATACAATAAACAACATTTACTATTTTACAACATTAAAATAATTTCAATAACATTTCAGTTATGCACACAACACACAAAACAAAGCAATCGCTACAAATATACCAGAAAAATTGAACAATAAAAAAATCCAATAACACTTCACATTTAATAAAAAAGAACGATACAAATATTAATTTATTTCAAAATAAATAAATCACACTTCAAATAAATGAAGCACGACATTATTATTTATTGCGTTGAATTTATTTTATTTAATTTAAAATTGCTGTATATCCGTCATTATTATTATCGTATTTCGTGCGGTGACCACCGCCGCCCGACACATGCACTCCGCTCGCTCATAGTACACAAACTGTGTTAACTGGCCCGTCATGTTCGCCCTTAGGCTCGGGAAGGAATTTACTATTTCCGTTCTGTGTAAGCGTTTTTCTCAGCTTCGACCGTTACATTAATACTTCCTCGTGTTGTTTGAGCGTGTCTATTATTCAATTTATTTGTAAATATAATTTATTTGTATTTTGAATTGTAATGTAACGTAAAATATTGTTTAACATTGTCGTAATATATTGAAAATTATTAAGTTTAATTTCTTTATTTGAAAAAGTATTTCCTTTTTAGTGTATTGCAATTAATATTTGTATCTCACTAATGTCGCTTAGATGATTTGAAATGTTTGTTACATGCAATCTAATCAGCAAGTGCTAAATCATTTTAATATTGATGATAACAACACTTGAAGTGACATTGACAAGAAGTTCTTATGCAGATATTGGTCAGCTCTTGATGCATCTAAACGAGATAAACAGACATGAGTTCAGGTGGCACCTGCTCTTTTTGTCCACCTGCAAAAATCTCAAAAAGAGCCATACGAATAGAAATATTGGTATCAGTTATTCCTGATAACACAGCCTTTTTAAATCCACTGCTAGACATAGGCCTCTTTTGAGGGTTTTTTGCCTATAATCCACATGCTAGGGATGAGGATTGGGGATCGTAGAGCATATTATCTTTTCGCATTGTCTACTTTGCTGCCTCTCTTTGCTGTCTGCTGTCTCATCTTAGACCGAGAAAGGTTTAAGGATTGTCCTTCACAACCCTTAGAGAACATTGATAGTTTCTTTAACCGCTACAGAAAGTGACATTTAAGCTTAAAATATAATTATGTAAAGAACGAAATGTACACAAGGATTAGAACCTTAGAAATGGGTTGTACATTCTATCGCTCTTTTGGTACATTAATAGTCAGTATATGTTATTATGAGAAAAATTAATATTGATTACACAAATACAAGACGCATTGCACAAGCAATGGATAATCTTAAATTAGAATCTGAAGAATAAGATTTTCGGTGCCAGTATTCTCCCTTGCAACCGCAACCTCTACTACGGCTTCTTAGTATTAGGAGACCTTCGGCCACCAGTAATGTTTCATACATAGTTTCCATAACATTTATTACCATCTCTAGGTAACGTCTACAATTCACAATTTGATCGTTAAACGTGATATGTTAGTGATAGGTAGAGTTTAAATAATGTAATACATTTTCATCTCAGACATAGAGCCAGCCGAATACATCTCAAACAAAGACATCTCGGCCACATACATCAGCGCCGCCTATACGTCACGTGTCATTTCGGTCATTGTCCGGCTAATGTTGACATATTTCACGCGTCAGCGCCGAATGAGGGCAATGTGCGTAATGACTCTATCTCTGTGACGTTAGATTTATTGGAAACTCCAAAAATTGGAGCTCAAAACGATTTTATTGTACACTGTATATGGATAGACCAAAACGGTATCGCAACATATGCGGGTATGTAGAGCCTTCTCTGTGACAAAGTTGTTCTAAGGTAGCGCAGAAAGTATCGCTGTTTGTCGTTCATGCTAGATATACGTAGATAATAGTCTATAAAACATCAATCCGTTAACGAATTATACCAATTAGTGTTACGAAAACACATGTATGGTTGACTACTTTAATATGCCTACCAGAACTTGGCGTGAAGATATGTATGTATGTAGTTTAATACCTATTTACCTTTCTTCTGCAACCTACTATCCAGCCGCTACTCATAAATACTCTGACAACGCCCTAGTTTAGAATTTACTTGATTTCTAGCACATTTACGTGGACTAGCGAAACAGTAAGCCAGTCACCAGTAAAGTCACCATTTGCTTAGGCGGTATTCACACTAGAGATACTTATCGTGCTAGATTATTTATTTAGTACCAAAAGAATTTCTGGTGAGCTACTTTTTCTGTGACCCTTACAACGTAAAAACTAGAAAATTGTAGATCCTGGCCCTCGGCAAGAACATCTACAGCGGTTGCAGATAAACCTTGATGGGGCAAGTCATCAAAGCCATCAAGTCAAAAAAGCCATGTCATCATCTCAACTCGAAGTTTTCTTCATGTCAACTGCGTCAAAGTGCATGAAAAGCTCTCATTTACGATCAAAGTTCAGGATGCAATTGTACCCAAGATTTCATGCATGTCAGCGTTGTAAACAAATATTTCTGTTTATAAGATATTTATTTATTTATTCTTTTTGTAACACCTTATGCTAAGGGATACAAGGGCGTACTTAATGCCCAATGGCATTTTCTTCCAGTCAACCCTGGGTGATGAAGAGAACATATGGCAGGAACATAGAACACATATTTATTTATTGCTAGAAAGGTGTTAGTAGTGAAATGACCCTCAAATAGCAAAGTGTACACATGACCTTGGCGGCATGTCAAAAGAAATGTTAGTATACACTTTAAAATTTTACAAATTTAGGTCACATTTAAAATATGAGTGAGTCAACACGGACCTTGAGGGAAAATTTATTTGTAACGAATAAACTTAATCATAATAACATTGGAAAACTTTTCGACAAATTAACAGGCTAGAAAACTCGGAGGTATCATAAAAAAATTGAATTATTTTCGAAAAGTTTCCGTTAAATGAACAATTATGAGAAAGTTTGTTGATTAGTTGCGTTTAACGAAATTTGGTAATTACAACAGTTTTTTTCACGATTAATATGTTCAAGGCCAATAAAGTGATGGCTGACGGTACGACAGACGTGCCATGACGGAAAAAATTGTTTGTACCAGTTCAACAAAGATCTAAGAAAAGGTACCAACTCCTTAATTTTCATGGCGTTTTAAATATATATTCGTTTATGAAAAAACCCCAATAATCCACGTCGCCCTTAATGTTTAAAATCATTGTATTTCCAAACTATTTTGATAAATTACAAGAACTATTTACAGCTGGTAGAACTCATGATTTAGGTTTAAAAGTTGATGGTCGTTCATTTTCTTATTAAATCGCACTGAATTTGTTGGTTAAAATAGCATTAACTTTTACATGAACTACTTTCAATTTTTTTATTTTCATAATTAAAAAACGACAGCCAAAATATCCAGAACAATCCAGAACGTGATCGACTAAGTGTACACCACTGTATCATATAGTCGCGACTCCAGATTTCTAAATATTCGGCGGGGTTATTTAGAATTCTGTGCATATTTTAGTCAGTCGGTAACCAATTCGGAACTTAACACACAGGGCGCGTGTCCAAATTATCGCTAGCAAGATTAATGGCACCTCAGACGAGGTGTCAAAGCGCCACAGTTAAGAATGATCCGCTAAGACGAAGCAATTTCGCGCAGTCACGGCCGAATTAAGTTCGGGAATACTTTTTTCGGCAAAAAGTGGAAAAGTTATTTGATCCCCCAACCCCCCATTGGCTGGCTCATTAAAAATGGCGCCCATAAGCCTTGAGATGCCGCGGAAGTGGGGGGATTTTGTTAATTTGTGCCCGGGGGCAAATTTATTTTTTCTGACTGGCATACGCGAGTGTTGGCGGGTGTGCGCTGGGGTCAAATAGTTGGAATTAAGGAACATGTTGTATAGCTGCAGGGAAACGGATAGCGAGTAACATTCCTAAGCAATTTTTTGAAGGATTGAAAAATAATCCGGTACAGCCAACTGTTTGCAAATTATTGGTGCTGAGTGCATTCGGTGGGTTTTTAATACCACACATAACCCTGCAAAGTTAAAGATGCTAGGAATTCCCACCCCAGACCCCCGGTTCGAGAGGCAGAATTGCAACTCCCCGAACTAACACTCGTCATCTAATATGAACTACAATACAACTAGTTCTATTTGAAATCTTCTGAGTTCGCCAACCTACATACGTAACTATAAAACGATGCTGTGCTCAAACCAATGATTCCCGGTCTCCACGCTTCTGAATAAACATGTATATGCATACATATGTGATAACAAACATGGTGTAACGAGCGCATTGTGTGTGTGCACAAAGGCTGGCACTAAAACACTATTGCCAAAAGAACTTTGTTCAAATAAAATCTGTAAAGTGCTTGTTGGCGGGGTCACCATTGCGCATAGAAGTCGCCAGCAAGCTTTGACAATTCATCCCGTAAGTTTTATTGAGAGCTAAACTAAATGAAAATAAAATATAAATATTTTAAATATAATTGCCACTATTAATATCATTAATCTGCCTTCACGCCAGGTCATTTACAAGGTAGGCAGAAAGTGTAGAGTGCCAAATTTTCTGTCATCACATACGCGACAAGTTTTTCTACATAGATCACTCTCTTCATACTCGTACATGCACGCTGGTTTCATAAATTTGTGACTCTCCATCAGACATCCGATCAGACAAATTTTTCCTCACATATCAATAATACTTACATCTTAACAACTTCACTCGCATGTAGTTTACTCATTTCGGTCAGACAAGCGGCTAGCTCACTGATGCTTTTGGGATAATGATCGGTTAGGTAAAACGTTGCCTAGATACCATCAAAATCTAGTGGATTTATTTTTACTTCACCCGCAACCGTATGAGAGGGGTGGATTCAGTGGATTATCCTATTAAGCTGAATCAGATAACGCCTGATGAGATGTACGGTCTTATTTAAAGACGTGAAGGGGATGCGGTATGCCAATGAAGGCAGTTGATAGACTTTGTTACAATATCAATTATTACTCGTCATCATCACCATCATTATTATTATGCTATAATAAATATATAATAGAGGAGTAAATACGACATTGTCTTCAACAGTGAAACAATTTGACAGTATTTAGGCGTTTGATGATGAAAAATATGATTTACAAACATTTTTTTAAGCTGGATGTAAAGCAACGCAATGTTTATTTTAATGCATAAGTATTTTGCTACGAGATCGGCGAATTTTATTTAAAAAAAACTTCAAGTCAGTACAAACACAATACCAGCGTCCATTCCTTCTATGCGATGGAGTAGATAATTTTTCTAGAACTTTCCTATGCATTTAAAAGTATGCTAGTGGTAAATTATAATAGTTAAGGATATATTAAATATGTTTAACATGTACGATATCTATGGCAATCGTTCCCGAAAAAGAAAGAACTTTCTTTCCAAGTGGCCGGTACCCAACAGTGAAACAAAAAATGTGTTGTGACCACACAATCAAAAATACTACATGATGTCTACTGCACTTATTCCATTTTCATGTTTGCATCGAAACATTATTCACAGAAGTATAAAAAAGGCGCTGGTGTACCTGAAAGTGGCAGAATAATGACAATGAATGAATAAAATGAGTGCAGTTGGACCGCATTAGTGGGCTCAATTCTTTGATATTCGCAGGTATCGATGCGCATTTTCATTCGGTATATACGAACCGATGTGATTGTAAGTATGGCGAAACTTTATGATTTACCTAAACTCCTTTCATGAGTCAGAAAAACGGATCAAAGATAAGACAAATATTTGTATAAAAAGATTGTAGAAAAATGGATAATAATTGAAATAAAATTCATGTTGTTTGTAACTGTGGATTTAATGAGTGAATAAATTATTTATCACGACCAACTAAAAATTTCGGTATAAAGAAAATATCCAATAATTAAAATGGCAAAGAGATTTTAATAAAATCGGTATTATTGGACACGAAGATCTGAAGACTGAGTTCAGTGGCGTGCTATTGGAGAGACCTATGTCCATCAGTGGATGCGAATAGGTCGACGATGATGATGAGAATGATGATTATTGGGAACGACGGATCTGATGTATTTATTATTCGACAAATCGTCATATCTTTAGCACAAACCAGACGGGAATCAAGCGTAATTTGTATAACGCTACAATCACGGGTTATTCGCTGAACATGTGCTGAAAAAAACCGCAAACGAATTAAAAATGGCGGATGTGGCTTCACGACACGGGAAAGCAATTAAATATGACCGCGGTTAATCAAATACGAACGGTTGATGTGTTTCGATGGGTGAACGACAGATTATACCACTCGTCTCATAGCACGCGAGTCAATAGTGAGTTTTATTTAAAGAGATAATTTTATTTGTAGTTCTTAGGTTTGTTATGGTTGCAAGATCTTCGCTGCATCTGCAGGAGCTCACGAAGAGAGGCCTCGGTAACGCGATTGCTGATCAAGAAGTTCTGCGTTTGAATCCCGGGTCGCCTATTATTGGACAATTTTAACTTAGATTTTGTAGTAGAAATTTTGAGCAGTGACTTGGAGTCTGGATCTGGGCTCGGTGTGTGGCAATAGGATCACCACCTATTGCATTGTGGGACTTAAACGTTGCTGACGAACCTTAAGAGTGTACTACACTCCTCTGACTACCCTTTCTGAAGTTACGTTATTTTATTACCGATTTATGGAAAAAGATTGGAAGTTTTGATAGTCCGTTTTGGGATCCATACAGAGAGAATTTGCTTGTGAAGCAGGACTAACCGCACCCTAGAGAACTATTACTGTGTAAACCTAGTTGAGGGCTTTTAAAACAACAAACCGATTAGAGACGATTTTATTGTTGAACTTTCGGTTTTTTATATCAAGCACGTTACGGAACTTACAGCTTTTGGAAATGATTAAATAATCATACAGGTGTAAGTAAGCAAATAACGAATTACGAATACAATTTTTGTTTTATACAATATACTGGATGCGACAAGCCGAGGACTGGGCGCGATGGAACTCATTGAAGGAGGCCTATGTCCAGCAGTCGACTGAGATGTGCTGGTGATGATGATGATGAAGATGACAATATAAAACCACTGTCAATAAAAATTGACCCATAGTAAATTAAATCTATAAAATTTGGTCTGAAACTATAGGTATAGGTGATTTAATAATATTCTCAAAAAGGTCCTATGTTGAAAGATCTTTATTCTGATGTTTAATGGAAAAACTTGTTTGTAAATAAAATACCTGTCTTCTTGACATGGTTGGATTAAAAAAATATTTTTAAGTGACTTTCATACGCTATGACACCTTTTTCTCGTCTGGGATGTTCGTTCGTAACTGAGCAGTACCCACTTTTGCAATAAACAAAAAGTTAAAAATAATAAAGCAATAAACAATCTCAATCTCATCTTATATCATAGTTAAAACGTAAAAAAAAGTAACTTCACGCCTGTAATCCCCGAAAACGTAGGCAGAGGAATGCAGAACACTCCCATGTTTCACCGGTTACGTTTACGTCCCACTATGGAATAGGTGGTGAGCCTATTACCATGCATCAGGCACATATCCAGACTCCAAACCACTACTAGAAAATCAAAATTGGAAAATTTTGCACAACAATAATTGTTGAAATTCTGACACGTTGACTATAGAATTTAAAAAATGTCCGAATAGCACTTTATAAATATTCTGAAAACACTTACTGAGCAGCCTCTTCAGCTGCAATTTTATCCTTAATTTCTTGAAGATCTTTCGGGATAACCCAACTGGACTCTTTGGTTTCTATATTATGATAGTATACTCTACCAGCATCTGTAGTATATTCTTTCCAAACACAAGCTGAAAGCAATTTCTGGAAAATACAATAAGTTTACTGTCAAAGTAATGAACAAATTTAAGAAAGAGAATATAATAAAGAAAATATCCTAGCAAAATAACCACTGAGAAAGAATGGTATGTTGTATTGTTAATATAGATAGGGCTTAAAAAACTGTCAGAAATAAACAGTTTTAAAATAATGCCCAAAATTTAAACAACAGGCACGCTGCAATTGCCAGTCAAAAATATTCTAGTCCTATTCTATAAAGTATTGCTACAACAAATAATTATTAAACAAATATAAAAACACCTAGATGAACCATAGATAACTTTTTTACTGTTTATAATAGGCCTAGACAAGAAACTGAGAACCCTACATAAATAGACTTCATGAACTTAGTGTCAATTAAATGACCAAATAATAATCCATAGTGCAAACATATTGTTACATAGAATGTGTTTTAAATAATATGTTGACACTTAAATGTAACTCACAAACTGAGTTAAATACCTCGGCTGGTGTCTTCAGATCATCTGGCTTTTCCCAAAGACTTTGTTTGGTCACTGAGTTATAGTAGTATGTACGGCCATCAGGGGCCTTATGCTCTGACCATGGACTGGTCTGATTAGCCAGCGGTGAAATTTCTGGAGCTGGAGCAGTGAGTTCCTGTGCATCATTAATTAAAAATTTATTGCCCAACATTGGGAAACAAAAAATGAAAATTTGGTAATGTATTTGGCAACATTTTAATTTTGATTAAAATCTGAAAAATATTATACATTTCTCTGAATTATTTAAAACCACCACAACTATCATCGCTGACTTATACTTATTCTCAAGATATGGCATTAAACAAATCACTCATCAAATCAATCAAATCAAATAAAACAAATCAATCATCCTTGGATCTAAGTGTATATTTTATGAATGTGTGTATATGTAAATACATAGACATCAAACTCATAAAAAAAGGCCCTACTAATATATAGAACCCCAACTATAATATACAGGGCAGAATATCCCGCAAGGTCTCACCATCAATAGGAACACCCCACTAGATAGACCACATTAACAGAAATAGCTAATACACTCACCAGCTTCATTGCAGAATATTGTTATGACAGTCCCTGATCCAAACCCAGCAGTTTGTGACAATGGGTTTTTTGCTAACAATGAGATCAATTTATAATGTTATACTGCCCTTTCTTATTATAATATTATCATGTCAGGGCCCTTATAGGGTAGGCAGAGAGAACAGTGTGTCAATTGTGACTAGCCTTAAAGACCTGACACACTTTATATACCTTATATTACTGGTGTTTGTACAGCATTATATTAATTAGATTCAAAATGAAAAGGTATAATGAAACAAATCCTATAAGACTTTGTCAAGAGCACCAATATATAAGAATGTGGTGTTGAATTTATTGATAAGCCACAGAATTCTGTATCTTGTGCCTGTTCCTCAAAATGTTAAGGTTATACCCCTTACAGGCTTGTTACTTACAGGTTTAAAAGGTGGAAAGCCCGGTGGTGGCATTGAAAAAGGTGCCAGCATAGGTGGGAAACCCATGGGGGGCTGCAAAGCCATATTCGGTGGCATACCAGGTACAGGTGGCATTGCCACAGGTGGAGGCATCGGTGGTGGCAGGCCGGTCAACATGGGAGGTGGCAGAAGTGGCGCAGCAGTTATAACACCAGGCGAACTGGTTCTACTAGTTGGTGTATCCTAAAAACATGGAAATGAAAAAAAATTGCCCATTTTAATATGGAACTATCTATACCATACGAATTTATTAACAGCTCACTATTTTTGTACCACGGATTAAATGAAGCAAAAGGTATGAATATAAAACGTATTTTAAGCTTACCATCGCCGGTAACTGAATTTAATGATATCCCACGAAGTAAGGCATGTATTTACACAGATGTTGACTTATATTTTAAATGAATTAATAAGGTTATGCAAACTGTTACACTAGCCTCAGCCGATAGTTCGAAGGCAATGAAGGCATCAAAATAACATTAAGATTAAACTGTCATAGTCATTAATGCTTAAAACGTCTCCGGCGTGTCCTAAAAATCGACAAACTTATCTGTGCGTGCGGCGTTATCCGAAGACGGCGAAGACAGCAATCTTCTATTATCTATGGTCATTTGTGAATCCGCAGTCCCCAAAATACCTTGTGACATTTCAATTTTTCCAGGTAAAATGGCCTGTAAAATTTCCTGTGGCTAATTAAGCTTTGTAAATAAACAATTATGTACTTACAAATTTAATTCCGATAATCTAACCATAGAATTATAACTTAAAAAATATCATGTATTTCTGTGCTTTAATGAAAATTGCTCAAAATGTTCGGTAACTCTTTGCCGATTCTTTAGCATATTTTAATAAACTAGTTACAAGAAATTTGTTTTTAGTATTCTTTCCACACGTACACACAAGTTTCAAATTATACAATTCATGAAACTTTGTATATAATCTCGTCATAAATCTCGGAAAACTGTATAAATGTATAAGAGCATTGACAACTTTCTGTATACAAATTTGTAAATTACATATAATTTAAATAAAACTCAATAATGTAGTGAAAATATATGATGCTAGCATCGCTTTAACTCTCCATAAGTAGGAATTGAGTCCACACATGACTGTAATTTAGAGATAATCTAATATTACTATTTACATAATATCGCTTTTTAGATAATTAGAGCGTCAACGATCTAAAGCAATGTTTCTAATATGGGTCTTAACTATCAGTTCAGATTGACTCTGGGTTATTACATTAGAGATCATGATTTGACGAAATTATATTGGCGAAAACGAAAGTATCTACAGTCACAGAAAATAAAATAATAATAACTAGTTATTTATGAGTGTCATTGTTTCGTTTACATGTTGTACAAGGGAGCTAAGCTAATATTATAAATATATACAGTGTCGTAATTTTAGAAGAAACTTTTACTAAATCCAGTAAAGATGTCGAGTACTTCACAAAAACATAGAAATTTTGTGGCCGAACCCATGGGTGAAAAACCTGTCACAGATTTGGCGGGCGTCGGAGAAGTTTTAGGCAAACGGCTGGAAACTGCAGGTTTCGATAAGGTTGCCTAAATCGTAATATAATAATATTGATGTTTGTAATAAAAGAATACAGGATTGAGAGTTTATCCATAAACAATTAAATACAATCTTTTTGTTTTTGTTACAAAATACATACACAACATGCCAGAAATATTATTTGTGAAGAGATATTTAGATAAACATTACTTCTGTTTTCCTTCTAGGCGTATGTCGTTCTTGGCCAGTTTTTAGTACTGAAAAAAGATCGGGAGCTATTTCAAGAATGGATGAAGGAAACTTGCAGTGCTAACTCAAAACAGTCTGCAGACTGTTATCAGTGCCTAAAAGACTGGTGTGATGAATTTTTGTAAACAGATTCAATTTTACTTGTTTATGACCTCACATACTATTAAGAATAAAGCTGTGTAAATACCAAGAAACATAGGGAGTATAAGATAAAAACTAAGGAAAAGTAAATCATTTTGTTTTTCCATTTAAAAAGCAGTATTTTCTATTAATTTTGTACTAATTGACATTTGTAATATTTGACATAATATCATTCAAGATACAGTAACTAATGCCATTGTATAATAGCATTTGTAATAAAAAATTGTAAACACAACTTCCTAGTAATAATTTCATAAAATAATTATTTATTTATAAAAGGATATAAATACTGGCTTTCTTCTAGAAAGTAATCACAACTATGTGTGATAACAAAATCAAGTTAGTGTGACAATTAGAACTTCTTAATTTTACATTTACTTTATTAAATCCTTATAAATGAACATGTGTGCAAATCTTGTGTGGCGTAAACGTTGATTGTTGGCAGAGTTCCAAACAAACTTCGTATTTATCACTTTTCAATCTATGATATTTTATTTTTACCATTAAGAGCAAAGTTAAAGTAAACAAGAGATCATTTTTGAGTGGTGCATAAATATGCCAGCATCACAAAACTTTTTACACTTCTTTTAATCGGTAGTGGTAGAGCAAACACATTTAAAAATAACTAAATAACCATATATTTATAACATTAATGATTGATTTAAAAACTATACAATATTACACAATTATATATAATTCAACCAGTACATAGCAATAACATTGTTCTAATTTTATATGATCTTTAAATGAAGCTATTTTTTTTTCTTGCTATTGAATATTACCAAAGTATTTACACAGTAGAGCCATTAATCGTTTTATAAAACATTGGTGATAATAAAGTGTAATTAATAAATGTAGTAATTGGAATGAAAGGTTAATGAATATATTAATAAATTACTTACATAATTGAATTCAAAATAAAAAAAATCCAAGTAATTTGGTTACATTTTAGCAGTAACAATGAAAGGATTACAGTTACATTATTAACAATTTAAACCTGATCGTTATGTCATCCTGTCAAAAATTTGACATATTATATACACACACTCAAATGTGCCTAAATGGAAATTGATACTACACACATGAAATAATAGGAAAGAATAATAAATCATTCAAGAAAATCTTAAATTTGAGGCTAAGTTTGAGTTATATGAAATTATTAAATATTTACTGATGGTTCACATTGCAATAAAAATTTGACATTATCATTTTTAAATGTTTAGTTATAATGAGTGACTAATTCATAGAACAATTTTGAAATGTGCAAAAGCTATTATTCCATAAATGTGTTAATATCCTTGACATCTCAACTTAGTGTTTTGTACATAACTTGTTATTTAAATACAGCAAAATAAAGTGTATAGTTAAATGAGACTCCCATAATATAAGTTTTATATTATGGGAGCCACAACAAACTTTCAGTAAAAACTGTATCTGATGTCTGTGCCACCAATATAATGATTTCCAGCCAAGTTCAAGCTTTCTATCCATTCATATGATTATTTTAAACGATTATTACTATTTAAATGTATAATTATTAGGAGTTACTTGGTATGTAAAAGGTTGGTACAAAACACATATAACTATTAAACGGGTTAAATATATAAAAATTTAGCTAACCAGATTGTTGAACACATATATTTATGTATAACACAGATGTTTCTTTTAGGGGTACATAAAGAATTGTGATTTCTCATCTGCTTTTATCAATGTCATAATATTTGATCATCTATTGAAGGTGTTCTCGAACTACTTTGTTGTTTAAAAAACCTATATTCCGTGCATATCTTCACATTCTTTATCATATTCACTAGAAATAATGTATACATACCAAGAAACTCCTGCATTAGAGTTAACCAAATGTTTCACAGAAGTTTTTAAGTACCAAAGTTTTTTCAGTAACAAGAATTCTAATAACCTGATCAATACAATATATTGACACTATTTATAAACTGGAATAGTAGTCACCCAAATGTAAAATTAGGCCATGAACACTACAAAAAATATAAAGAAGAATATTAAAACCCCAAAAACTTTAAACATGAGGGCCCGGTTGCCAGTGACTTTCTGAAAATATTTTAATATTTCTCTATGACCAGCTTCAACATTCATTTCAGCTTCTTGAATATTTGCATCTATCCTGCCTATCGCTTCATCTTGCTCCTTCACCATGTGTGCCAGTTGTTGGAATATACCTCCCAGTTCCACTATTGTGCTTTCAATGTTATGCATGGTTTCGGCTCTTTCCTGTGCATATTTATCTGTGTCATCTCGTAATGAGAGCTGCTGTAGCTGCATTCCTGAACTTTCACCCAAGTCTATGCTAACTTCATCAGGTTGCAAAAGAGAAGGTACTTCTTTCAGGACAGGGCCTACACTTGAGAACTGTTCTCGTCTATTATTTTGGAATTTCAAATTTTCAGATCGTACTTCAAGTACCTGTAAAAAGTATCACTTATTGTACATTTAGTGTAAACATGTGTTGTTGGTAGAGTGGGTAGAAGTGTGGTTGCTGATCGGGAGATCCTGGATCCAAATCCCAGGTCGCATACCCTTGGGTTTATCTAATTTAGAATTTCTAGTAGCGACTCAGAGTCTAGACCTGTGCCTGGTATATGGCTATGGGCTCACCGCCTATTCTGTTGGGCTTAAATGTAACTGGTGAAAAGTGGAAGTCTATTACACTCCTCTGCCTACCTCTTCAGGGATTACAGGCTTAATGTTATGTTAGTGTAATCATAAAATCAATAATAATAATTTTTTATGACAACACTGGGTCCCTTATATGGCACTCAGGGAGTAAAATGTCTTTATCCCAATAGACCTAACATGGTTTTTTTACATTCATTTCTCTTTTCATACATGCACAGCAGTTTAAGAGAAATCTGACACCATCAATCAATATCTGACCAATTAAGATTAATAATAATGGATGAACTAAGCAATTAATAACCCAATTTGTACCTGTTTAAATTGATTACTCATTGAGGCAAGTCTCGATTGCAGAGCTAAAACCACACCAGAGGAATGACTGTGCATGGTCTTCCTGCCCCGAGGCATCTCTCCTAATCTCGCTATTTGCTGATTTAAAGAATTGAGATCACCTTTAATAATATATGTTAGCTCATGAATTTCAGCTGATCTGTCATCAAACAATGATTTCTTATTGGCCACTGGAAAAAATAAAGACTTGTTGAAGAATTGGAATATGTGTTAAAAAATGATGTCACATTGAGTAGGTGTACATACGAAGTGCAAGTTTTTCTAGTTTAGTATAAGTGCTTGTTATGTTTTTGCTAATAACTTTGGCCATGCTCATAAATTGCGAGTATGTTGCCAAAACTGCAGCCTTTCGGTCATCTCTAACAGCCGGCCGTGGCAACATCCTTCCTTCTAGTACGCGAACGGCTGAAGAAAATTCTTGAGTTCTGTCCCTGGCTGCCATCACTGGTTCAAATACGAACTGCTGTAAAATGTCGAATGTTACGTCGTTTGACACCGACTCAAAATTATGAACAGGTTTTCGTCGTTCCGGAGGATCCGCGACGGAAGCCACGAATCCCTTTTTATCTAGTTTACTATAAGAAGTTATATTCTCATCCAGTAACGGCGTCCGTTCCAAAACGCCAACGTTGCGACGACGAGGTAGCATTGCATCTTAAGCAAATGAACTCAAAATATTATACTTTTTGTATCCGCACACTTAAATTACAATCAAATTCCTTATTCCCGATTTTGGTAAGGACGTCAAATCAAACACCATCACAATATAAAAGTTTCCAAGAATATGCAGTGGTGAATGACATTAGTCCTATCCTATTGTGCTGACGTGACGTTGGAAATTATTTTTTGTGACATAAACTGGGTGTGGATTCATTCTTTCTTAGATAATGCCATTGTGATATTTTGTGTTATAGAATAAGCACAGATTTTTAATGTTTAGACTGAACATTTAGATAATACTATACAAATATATAGGAATAAATTTGAAACTCTAAACAAGAGATCTGAAAAAATATATTTCTGTTGTATAATTTAGAAAACTTGTTACCTATACTGACAATAATAATTATTAGTTATGGATCGTACATTAAAGAAAATAATAATGCAACTCACAATTTAAGAATTTGTTTACTAATGGCTATACTGAATAGTTAAAAGTATCCATAACCTTACCTTAGCAATTAATTAAATGACGTTGAGCAAAAATAACGGATTTCAAACCAATTTTTTAATATAATTGTGTTGACGCCTGACGGTTTATCTGTCACATTACAAATAATACAGAGGAAATTTTAGTTATATGAGAATGAGGACTAAAAATGATATCATATTTAGCTCAAACTGTTAACTTACTGGCTTATTTACTGCAATATTTTCTAAGTGTCACATCATTTATAGGCCAGTTAATAGTTTTATTCCTGAGCTCTGTTACAACATTTGTATTCAGTGCAATTCTAAACGTTCTTCTATTTTTCCGAATTGTTTATGAAGATAATGTAACTATATTTACGGAAGAGTTACCCGGTATCACGACGGAATTGCTCGACAATGTTACTCGTCAGTGGCACCATTTATTGGATATAGTCGTAGCTGTGTGCCTAGAAATAAATTACAAATATAATGTGTTTGTTGGTGCTATTAAATTATCAGTGAACTCAGTGCTAATAGTGTGTAGTGAAGCAATATTATTATGGAAGAAGTCTTTAATTTTTGTTGGAGAGACTCTTTGGCTCGTATTAACCTTTGTGCCTGTGCATTTACCTTATGTTTTAAAGATAATTGTTAGATATGTAGGGGAATATATTCTTAATAATGTCATAGACGCATATATGTCTCTGCTAAATTTTACGAATTTTCTGTCAGATGTGCCTTTAGAAGCATTTATTGGAATTTTGTTTACAATGATTGTAATGCGCTTGTGCATTTGTTTTAGAGAAACTGTGCAATCTCAAATGGCAAATCTTTATTGGATATTCATAAGAAAAGTATTGTATTTATATTATGCCTTGTATAACTATTTTACTGACTCGGAAGTGAGAATGATAGCCCGTTTAGCGAGTGGACGGCAAGTGGCTACTCGGGATGCAGACTTGCACTTACCAGAAGTAGATGATGCTGCAAATATAGCTGATTCTTTATGTGTGATATGCCAAGAAAGACAGAAATGTGTATTGACATTGCCCTGCCGCCACATATGTTTGTGTACAGAGTGTTGTGTAAGACTGTATGGTTACCAACGTACTTGTCCTATATGCAGAACTTTTATTTATCACTCAGTTACTGTATATTTATAACAAACATCCATTATGATTATTAAAGGGCATTCCATTAAATCTGGTGTACATTTTTTTACATTTACCTTCAATACATAACTGACGCCAATCTAAATATATTATAAGAATATCTTTATTTAAATAAAAGAAATCTCTATAAAAACTTTATTTCTTTGAAATTCACAATTGCCACGATCTTCTTGTAGCAAGCAGTGTGTTGAAATTCTCCTGTTCCATCCTACCTTCAATATCATTCTGCACCAACACTCTTTGTCTTACATTCATATTCAAGTCTTTCAATGAAATCTGTACATCTTTGAAAGCATTTAACATAAATACTGCAACCATTAATATCAAAAAGCCACAAATACACCCAGCTATGTCATAACCACTCATATGCTCCCATTCTCTAAAGAGGATGCCCGATGCCATTATGACTAATACTGTAAACATGACATAATAAATTGGAGTCACAACACTAGTATTGAACATGTCCAGCGACTTGTTTAAATAATTCATTTGTATCATTATACATATCATTGCCATGCCCAACAGTAACCAGAATATGGGACTGCTAAAATTGTGCACTTCCTCAGTTACACTCTCCTTAATGCCTAGTGCTACACCTTTACAGAACACAACAGTGAGACTTCCGACAGCGGAACATATCAATAAGTATACAGTAATATTGGAATTGCCAAATTTTGGAACAAATACATACTTCAGAACAGAGGTCATGCACACAATTGTTGCAACATATGACAAAAATAAATAATTACATAGTTTGCCAGTCAATTCAGAAAAATCAGTGATTTCTTCTGTTTTTGGTGAATGTAAAACAAAGATAATGGAGCCGATAACACAGAGTAGACATCCAATCTGAAAGAAATAAAATTACTTATTAGAAGTGTACTTCTTTATTCCTATGTAACTCCTTAAACTAAAGGGTACAAGGGCATGGCAACCCTAGGTTTATAAAGTGTGGCATGTGCATACTGCACTATATAATCCAACACTCATATACACAGAGTACACGAGTAAATGAAGATATGTCTATATTGATGTAAAATGTTCATATGTTAAATACATAAACAAATACATTGTAATATGATGGGGGAGTCAGAGATTTAGTTAAAAAAAAACAGTGTTTTGTGGTTTGACATTATAAATTGATGATTTAAATGATTAAGTGTCACTTGCAGCATTGGTGGAGAAAAATATTGTGAGGAAAATTTTATGCTCTAAGAATTCACCATAATATTATCTGGCACATCTGAAGCTTGACAACTTGCACTAGGACAGTGTGACATACTATGGTATTAACCCTTTTATTTCAATTATTTTAAAAGGACTCTAATCAACATTGCAATAATACAAGTTGATGATGATAATGGTGAGAACACACAAGTTTTACAAAGATAATGTTTAGAATTATTATCACATGTACTTACTTTACCAATAAAGTTTAATTTTTCATTAAGAAACTTCGATGATAATACTGCAGCCACCAGAACGCTGAGGGCTCCAAGAGGAGTTACTAGAGCAGCTGGAGCAAAGGCATATGCTAACAAATTGGCAGCCTCTCCCACTCCCACTGTCAAAATGTAAACATATAATGTATCTGTTCATTGACACTAATTATGATGAGTTAACATGACAAAATAAGACTATTACTTGTCATAAAACCCAGCCACCACATCCATTGCTTCAAGTAACCAAAACCACCAGCGGAAGCTCTTATATTGCCTGTTGAGCTTATTTTCCTTAAAGCCAATTTCTTGATGATAAAACTTGAACCAATAAAAATACTAGAGGAAATGGCTAGGCACAATCCTACTATAAATGAAAACTGATCATGATTTTCTTCACTGACAGTTAAAGGCGAATTTTTCATTTTCCAAAATACATCTGAACAATTACAAACATGGTATAGGTATATCTAAACATTCTAATTCCAAATACGTTCATCGATAATTCATTTCTGATTTCTGAAAACTATTTATGACACACGTTATTCTGAGTCATTATAATTTAAAAGTAATGTCATATCGTAGTGCAAATCATAAGATTTCTTGTGCATGATTTGGTAAATAAAAAGTTGCCTTCCGATAATAAAAATACTCTTGTCTCTTCACGGTGTGTCGATCGATAAACATTCAATTTATTTTTACGGCGCTAAGGTCTTCATTATTTGATGTCCTAATTAAAGTAAGCAACTACTTTATTTATTATCTGTGACAGTAAATAAGACTTCACAGCAATCCTGACATTTCTACAATCTGACATTTCTACAGTTTGGTTAATATTTTTTTATGATATAATTTAAAAATTAAACATTTCTCTAAACATAAAATGCTATATTTACATTGAGGACGTTCTGGAGGACTATAAAATAGTATAGATTAATTATTAATATATCAAATAGTTCAAATAATTTATCGTTTTAGTATTAAATAAAAACGTTTTTTTTTTATTTCTGAGTGTAATAAAATAATAT
>DWEC01000166.1:0-20223 GCA_018245735.1 Microceris miodesmiata
ATATATGTATTTCTGCAGCCTTGACACCATAGGATAACACCAAGGAATCGAATCTTGAGTAAACGATGATAAAATAATTCACAAAGCGATTTTTAAAACCAAATTTTTTACCATATTAGATGTATTGTGATATATCGTAAATTTATAACGAAGTTTGAGCAGGATATTATCTTGACATTTCAGTCAAATTGTTCCCTTAATACCCCATAATACATTACTGAGTGACTCTAATGGGTCCTTCGAGAGCCTGTCAATCAATAGGCATGTAAATATTTTTTCGTTAAAAAGAGTATTGAGGAACAATACAGAGCCGGGAATTTTAATTAAATTCTACCAGTTCATACCATAATTTTCTGTTGGTTTTATTTATTTTTTATAAGCAGACATTAAAAATAAATCGAAAATTTTAATAGCTAATAATGGACCGTTGTACTTACTTCAAGAATGATTCAGTAACAGAATTAAGAATATTTTATACTAATTTAAATTTTTTTTTAATCGTTAAGTTTATTTGATTCACACAACACCCAATTTATTTGGCCGGGGAATTGTCATCACAGAAATGTTTATGCGACTTTATGGCGGACATTATTAATTTCTTAGAAAGCCGGATTTTTTTAAAACGAACGGACTCGTTATGATAATTTCACGTAGATTTATGTTCGGCCGGTTTTCTTTGATAGTGTATCTGATGGGCCCTCCGACAGATATTAATGCGTGCTGTTGATAGTAATAATGCGCCTGGTTTATCTGTTCTTTGTATTTAAATCGCGCTGGTGTGTATCAGTTTTTAAAGTTCAAAACATCGAACACATGTATTTCGTAGGTAATATTTTGACATGTGCTACGTTGCGAAATGAAAGAGATGTAGAAAGAGCCACTTAAACTATTATACAGAGTAGAATATAAATAACATTTTTACATATAAACAAACATACTTATGACACGGAAATCTCTTCTTTCCGACGTACTTCATTTGTTTTAATGCAATCCCATTCAGTATTATATTGAACAGTGTTGTTCCTCTTACCTGTTCGGCCATTAACAATAGCTACTTGGCGAGTCGAAGTGCAATCAATTATCGCATATTAGAACATAAAAGAAGCCGGTTTAATTGTTTACAGTGAACCTGCGGGGTTGGGTGGTTCAGTTCGGTTCAGGCCGCTGTTTCTAAACTAGCTCCATTAACATAATAACAGATCAGAACTAGTTAGTGCGCGCACGTTGAGGTTGCCGCGTAATGAGAAACGTCAAATTGGTTTTGTATTCATGCGCCGAGTTCCATTTGTGTTTCATGCGTTCTGGTGGAACGTGAGTTCACGTTTTGTTGCGCTATGTGTACATTGATTATTTTTGTGCTCTCACAAAATCCACAGCAAGATTTTTTTTTCATTTTCTATGTTGCATTTTCGTAGTTAATTTGTTCTATTAATTTTATTTTATCACATGTAGTAGAACCTTTTTCATTTTATTAATGGCTTCATTGTCAATTTCCTTTGCAGCATTAAATTTTTTTTCGCTTCACTTGTCCTTTTGATAATAAGTATGTCCATGTGACCATGTAACAATTTGCCCATGTGAACGCATCTCTATGCACACACGTAATCGCCTTAGCTTATAGAATTTAAATCTGTTGTTTTGTTCTATGGCGCGATTCGTAAATAACAGTAATTTTATTTTCATTTGGACGCAACGTTGTGGTAACGGATCGGCAATAAAGTATAAGTTACGTTCCAACTGGAGATAGGTATGCTTTCGAAATTGTGCGCTGTTGAGATAAAAACGTTGTTCTCATAGTGAATTTATATCCTTGTTGAAAATATAAAAGTGTGCTGCCAGATTTAAAGTTTAAAACTTCCCAATACTAATGGAAAAATGTAATGGGATTTATGTAATTTATTGAATTTTTGCTTGTTACAACACTTACGACTATTCGAAACGCTTCCGTAGAAATAATATTGGACAAATATTTAGGTTATTGTTAGATGAAATTTTTGAGTGTTGTCTAAAGTGATTATTCCGCTCTAATTTTAACGAGGCTTAAACAATTCCATGTACGAAAAACTTTAAGCAATTTTCACTATCGCTCGCCCTCGCGTTCCGAGTACAATCGGGGTCCGGTTCATAATTTCTTGTTTATTTTAAGTTTTCTTGCCGCCGATGTAATCTTAACACGAACGCTCCGCCTCGGAGCTCGTTAATAGGGGTGCCGCTTGTTGTTACATTATCGATAAAGAAAGCTTACTGGAAAAACAAGATAGTCTTATAATTTATTGCAAAAGATCAGGCAATGAAAACAAACCACAAGAAATATTACTTTGCATATGGAAACTTCGATATATGTATATTATTTGACATGGAAATTGTTTCCGTTAAGATGCCAATACTTATTAATTAGATGTTAACACTTTTGCCATTTCATCCACCTTTTTATTCTTCAATTTTCGATTAGTCCTCCTTTCTGAATAAAAAGTGTAAACAGTACAAATTTCTACGCAGTCCAAATTTAGGTTGAAGATTCACACGCCATCTATCATAAGTATTATAGGAGGTGCAGGTTACCTAACGGTTTTTTTACCATTATACTATCTACCTACTTAAAATGATATTAATGTGAGAATTATATGGCTGCTTGATATAAGAAGCTACAGAATCAAGCATTCATTAATGAGGCAATAAATTCCAAAGTGTCGTGAATAATTAAAGTCCAAAACTAATGAGGAGCGCGTGTGTTCCCCTGAACACCGTCGATAGCATTCCAAGGAGCGTGTCGCAACACTACAACCGAAGATTCGAATCCCACTTCGCCCGCCGTAATTGGGATGCTAATCAGATGCTGAACTGGCTGCATCCTTCTCACTCTCGTTAAATTTATCGCCCCTCTCGCTCACATACCGGCACTGCACCGAAGGCGGCGGGGTCTTCAATCATCTGGAAATAGGCAGCGCTGCTTCCCTCGGGCTCGCTCCATACGTAATCACTGTAGTTTGCACTGGCAGAATAATTTTCGTTTTTAACAACCGACCCACCCAGCGCAGCAATGTGCACGGTGACGAGACCGATTACGTTTTATTGTTTTAAAAATAACAATTTGCTTACGGGATAAACTGACATTGCATTCTGTTACAGAACATATTCGGTGCTAACTATCTATATTGAGTTTCTAGAGACAAAACAAAAGAGAGCATACGTGCGGGTTTATTGTAAAAATATTGAAACTTCAGCATTTACGGTGAATGCAGTGCACGGATTACGTAGGCAGAAATACGATACTAGAAAAACAATACACGACGAGTAGTGCACGGTCATGCAACATGGTGTGTTTGCTTGGAGCCCACAAAGGAGCCGAGAGAGGATTCTGCATATCTTGCGAGGAGATCGGCGCGGGCGCGGACCGCGCGATCGTATCGCCGCTGCTCATTATTGGAACCCGCTTTGTTGCGCCCAAACACTGTACGGAGAAATTGGAAAGAAAATGTGTTTAATTATAGATAATAGCCGCCAGAACGAAAATGTAATAATGGACCTGCTAGAATTAATATTATTATAATTCAAAACAATGCGTTAACAGCAAAGGAAAACATTGTGTTGCAAATTATTCTTCTCTGAATCTCCACTGAGTGTTCTAAGGCGCGTGAAATCTGCTAACCGGAATTTGGCCAGGGAAAAAGGCTTTACCTTAACTTTTCTCAGTCTGAGAGGATACTCGTGTACAATATTAACAATTTAAACAATGATTATGATATTGATAATATAAAATATGCGTATACAACAACTAAAACACAAGTATCATGAACTTCAATAATCAAAACATGGAAATCACAACGAAGTGTCTAAACAAAGTATGTATTTAATATATCAGTTACATGAATAGCTATTCTCTATTGTTAGCTTTGAATTAACCGAGCGGTGACTTTACTGTTGATAGCGTTAAAGGATTCATCAGTAAATCTCTCTACCTTTTTAAGGATTCTCATAAATAGTCTGCAATCTGGCAGAACACAGGCCCGCTCGTTAGCAGATCCACGGCGCCGATACAGGAACACGACTTCGGCTGGCCTTCGATGCTATCTCCCCACTGTTGCTGTACCCACTTCCAACTTTTGAATCCCGATATCCCTTTCCGTAATTTTCTCATCGTTTTGTACATTGTTGGTTTTTTAACACACGGAAAGAATAATAAATATCTTAGGATTACTCCGTACGCTTCTATTTTTTTGAAAGATAATAATATTATTAACTAAGTATGTGTGCGATGGCCATGTGTGGATGTCCCTGCATGTCCACCTACATCCATTTGATCACTAAGTAAGCATCAAGAGATCGCATCAGTTATCACACATTAAGAATCATCACACAAATATTTATTCTAGGTGGGAATCGAACCTACTACCCCGGAGCAACATTCAAGTTCTCCAGCCGCTTTGCCAACGGGCCAGACAATGACACTAATAATTATCTAATTCCAAAGTAGGCAGAGCTTGTGCTTCTGTAACCACACGTCTTGTTTAATCAGAAAAGAGAGAAAAACTAACTTAGCAGTAAGTTAACAAGGAATTCCAACTGAACGAATGAAATGAATGAACTGATCCACGCAGTTATTTTCGAAGTCGGCTGCAGATATTGCTAGGCGGAAACAGCTATTTATGACTGCTAGCTACTCGTATGTTACCCTTTTTACATAAGGTTGTAAATCTTTAGGTTTTGCCTTATTTTCCTTCATCCACAATCATCAAAATTATCATACATTCGAGTTTATTGCAGGTACTTTTGTTTTGGGACTGTTTTTCGACGTCTTTAATTTGATCTGCTTTTATTTATAGTTATTCTGACAAATAGACCTGTTGAATTCGGACATCAATATTTTATAATTCGCTTTCGTTGTTTGTTATTCGTAGTAAGTAGATATAATTACCAAGATATAGTTACCAAATGGTATTACAATACACTAGCTTGTCCAATGTACAATAGTTGTACAAAAAAATGTTTCTCGAATCTCGGAATAGTATATATCACGACAAAAAACACTATGATTGTCTTGACGCCTTCGTTTTGAGTTCTCGACATATCTTAACTGGATCATTTGTTGAACAGTCACATTTATTTAAAATATTATGAGCAATAACATCTATTTCATTATACAATTCTCACGATTCATAAAGCGAAATTATAATTTTCTTACTAGTTTTAATATTCTGTTGTTCTAGTATTAATGTAATGTTTGATATCGCACACGTTTTAAAAACTTGTACGATTTTAAAACTGCGCATGTTTTGTCCATAATATACCAACTTTATAGCGTCCTTCAACTAAGAACAAGTAAAATTATTCATGTTTTTATTCGGATGGCTTAGATTGCTTATTATATGAGTCGTTTCTGTATAATTTTGCCTGTCGGACGGTGGGTGGGCTCTCCTTTTTGAAATACCACCTCGTTTGTTGGTTTTCGATGATTGATAGCCATGTAATTAAGGATTATTATCTTTAGAACGTCTCGTTGTTCCAAATTCAACTTGTCGGGAATTTAAAAATCTTTCTGAATTTCTTTGTTTTGCTATAAAAATAACTGGCCAGCTCACAGCAGCGTCGGCCTGATTGAAATCAATTGACCTTTTAATTTTGCTGCGCGATTTGTCGCACAGATGGAAGATTTTTAAGGCCCATTAAAAAGATATAATCTTCATAGAGTAGAAATAAAGTGTTTTTTAATGTACACATGGTTAATTAAAATATTAATTATGTTATCTACATAATATTATTAGTTTTTTACTTCCAAATTATTTTTTTACATTAGAACACTGTGGAAATTTTTAATACGTAGATTTAAAAAATCTCGACGGTTGACAGCTTTATGAACAGTACAGTGGGTGGTGCACTTTGCAGCCTGGTCGCTGGTCGCTGACTCCACGGGACTCTTATCGCTATTTACTTACTCAGCAAACACTCTTCAGAATGTAGGTTGTCCACGATTTTTAAATGAAAGCTTACGAAGGTATAAGAAGTTTTGTAAATAATTTTAGTATTAGGCATTGACATAAAAGAAGTTCCAGAACGTTGATTACTTTAAAATTTATATTTGTAATTATAAAAAGTTATTCAATTGGAAATATTTCTATGGCATAAAACAGGCAATGTAGTTACACCGTAATCAGTTATAGCTAATGAAAATATAAATCAGAGATAGCTTAGTGATAAAAATTATATTAAAAAATATTACTACGGTTAAGGAAAGCATCGGGAAGAAATGTGCATCCTTGATAATTCTCTGTACAGAAGAAACATGTGATTCCGCATTCACACTTGGCCCGACCCACAACCGGCTCATTCTGGAAGAAACTCTTATGAAATGACATCATCATCATCGTCCTATAGCTGTCCTTTTTATTAATTTATTACAATCAACTTCAAGTGTAATAAATCAAGATTGAATTGTGACTTACTAGACAAGGTTTTTATAATAGGTCAGAATTATTTTAAACTATTAACATATTGAATTAATGCTACATTTAGTGGCAACATTACATAATGTCCGGTAAATTTATTAACATTGTTGACCCTATATTGCATTTAATGGCAACATTAACTAATGTCCGGTTATTATCCAAAGCCGTGGTCAGCCACAACGGATCCGACCACGACTGTTTAGCGCGCGCCGTCCCAACGAGGCAGCGGCGGCCGTTGTTTTAAAAGCTTTCACAGCTCATTTTCACACTTGGAGCAGTACTACACTATCGCTGCTTCACATTTCCGCTCCGTGTACACGAACGTGTTTAAGTGGAGGTACGATTGTTGTTTATGTGAAAGTCCATTGGTGTACGTTAAGCATGTACCTTGTACGAGGTAGCGTCCATTTGAAATGGGAAAATGATTTTTTAAGAGGGGTAATGTTGAAGTTCGTTAACTATTAGTATTCTCATGTTGTAAATATCCTGCTGAGAATTTTTTTTTATTGCTTTCATATATAAAGATGTATTTTGAAAAAAATAGCAATGTATTCAATATCTTAAGACATAAATAAGGCTTTTTCATGTTTTTATTTTAAGCTTCGCGGCGTCCACGAGAGACCGCTTTTGTTTCCAAAAACCAATCTCGTGGCGAAATCTTTTGTGCGTACAACTATACGTTTTGAGGGAATACGTAAACGTGAAATACTTCGACGTCGGACTGAATAAATTGTGAAGGCACTATTGTGGGTCGGCGGGATAGCAGGTAGACTTTTTTGCCGCCAAGCGCTCCAACTGCATTGGCGGTGAAAAAAACCACCCCAAATTTATTATTGCCGGCTGTTTTTGAAATTCGAAACAGTAGTTACGGCGTAACTGGCTTTGCACGTTTGTTTCAAAAGCGTTTCCATTTACCGACGGTGTTTGAATTTCGAATAAATGTCATTTCATTGTTTCTAGTAGACAATTACGGTAATAAAGAACTCAATTTATTTTGGGTCCACGTTCATTACGTTTTAATTTTTTGTTAGTATGTATTATAAGTAAGTAGTTATTATATTTTTTATTTGTAGGTTACAGGTATGTAATGCTATTTATTTATTAGTATCTATTATCTGCCAAGATTTTAAATTCCTCATTTAGCGTTCATAGAAACACGATTTTTATACCCTTGTCCCACAGAAACTCAATAAAATAGTGACTGAAATTACTGTAAATAATAAACAATTGTATAAATATAGGCGATGAGGCAACCGTTCCTGAAACTGGATAATCACGATCATTCAAATTCATCATATAAAAAGCGTGTTTCACGAAATTTCTTCACAGAACGTCGCTTCCGTTTAATAACAATCTTCGGCAAGCCAAGGATAGCGGCGTCCTAAACAAACAATGATTTCCATTAATGTCCGACGGACAGACGGACGGCACGGCCGCGTATACATATATTTATTGATTTATTGATCGTAGGCAGAAATCCCGCCGGTCGTAATTTAAACACGAAACCCGAAAAGCCGCCTCAATGTTTTCGTGATGCGTCGAAAGGAAAAATATTTGGACAGCCTTTAGATATAATGTTTTGTAATTTCCCTCGTGTTTATTGATGAGAAAAATAAATAATATCCGTTGCTATTAAACACATATTAATATAGTAACACTAAATATTTACTTAAACAGAACGAAACGAAATACCACTTTAAACTTTAACTAGTCGTTATTAGTTGAAAAAACGTACACAAATATTAAAAAGAGCTTGTACACTTGTATTTAATAATAAAATGTGACCGTGAATGAAATAATCTGTAAATACATAGTTGTATAATTTATATAACAAAGATGTAATGGCGTCCATTGAGGTATTGAGAAATTGTTTTATAAAAATATCATTTATGGTTAATTATTATTGAGCAGGTTTTTTTTTTCGCAAATTTTTTTACGCGGGCTTTATATGAACTGCGTCCTCCCCAAAATGTGACGTATCTATTAATAAAATATTTAATTAGGAATGATAACAGCACGACAAATTATAAATTTACGCGCCAAACCTGATAAATACTACATTTATTATAAGTGTATGCAATATTTATATTTCGGCAAATAGTAATATAATTTCATATTTCAAAAAATTAATATTTTAATTTTCATTTCAACAAATTAGTATTTCTTTTATAATAATTTAGATTAGCTTCTCCACGCCTGTTGTATCCTACACAGAATGCAGGCTCACTTCCCACTAAACAGATGCACATGCTGCTCCACGGGATTGCACTATTCTTTTACTACATCCGCCGTCCCTGTCCCACCTTCAGCAATCACTAACAGAAACTGAGGGACAACAAATCAAGTTCTACAAATTATTTTATTGCTGTGAGATACTTTTATGTCGTGTCTTACGATCTCAGATACGGCTTGTAACAAGAAACTGTTTATACGTTTGTTATAAATACCTGGAGAAGATTTATCTACTTTCTTTTTTTATTTACATTTAGATAAACGTGACTAATAATAAAGTATTCAAGATGAGTTAGATCAACATTTTTGTTTTTAGTATTCTCATATTGTTTTTATTAGCAATGATTGCGACAACGAACATAAAAGTGTCAATTAGGAAAATTCAGTTATCTGTCCAATTGGTAAAAATAAAAATTAATTTATAAATTAATTATCAAATATAATGAATACATTTTATTGTTACTGTTCGGAGACATGCAGCTCATAATAACAGGATATCACTTTCAAAATATTAATTTAATATGACATGTAATGTTTTCAATAATCAACATGGCTGACTTTAATTGATTGATAGATGAAGTTGGCTGCGTTGATATGAAAAATAAAACCAGTCCCGCGTGTACCAGCATTAAGTCACCTCTGGCTAAAACAAAAGTTGTAGTAACCAGTTCGTTTTATCATATCATAAGAAATAAGATCCAATTGTATGTTAAACAAAGGCTGTGTACGGGCGGCCATAAATTTTAATATAACGAGATCGTTTACATAGAACCGCGATGCGCCCGCGCGTTCGCCGCACTCTATTAACATTTTGAGGTTATTTATTTTGTTATCCAATTTAGTTGGCTCAAGTCAGCTAATAAAAAAACTTAGATTATCATAATACATTTATAACGTAAAAAAACTATGGGAATAATTAAAATATTCAAATTTAAAATTACCCTACAAGTATTTGCAAGTGTGTATTTAATTTTAATTATACAACAAAAATATTAGCCAATTAATTTTTTTCTTTTTTCATTTTCATTTTTCTTTTTGACTTTTCCTGTTTATAGTTATTTATTTCCATTCATTGTTATGTTATAATTATCATCATCATCAACTCATTATCATCAGTCTATCAGTCAACAGCTGCACATATGTGTTCCCTAACGAGCGTCATCGCCAGGTCTTCAGCTTGCCGAACTTCAGCTTACAGAAACAGCCTTAATATTTATTTTAATGACAGTTCCGTTACACCTAATGGACGTAGTTACATGAACATATCACAATATACATATAAACTAATGTAATTTGTGTATCGTACAGTCATCTTGAATATGTTTGCAATTACTCACAATTAATTTGTAGTTTTCAGCAATTACTTTGTTATCTATGCCAGTTCATCATTCCATGTATAACATTTCCGCCTCGTAACAACGGCTCAACGTTCACGTGGTCATTCGGCGTACTACTTGTCTATTTCACACTGACAGGTGACCGTAAATCGATAAAATATGTCATATTATTTAAAGAAAAGAGGTGTTTTTCGTTATATGAGAATTTGAAATTTGGACAGCAACGGTTTCTGCTGATGGCTTGCAAACAAGTAATTTAATTAGTAAATGGACTGGTTAGCTTTTTTCCTCACAGCTCAAAAGGCTACTCATCTCAGATATAGAATATAATCATAGTAATGTTATGCCTAAACACTCAGCTGTAGGAAAGTCGGCAACTTTGAACTTTGTTTTGCATTCCGCGGCGGCCCCATCAAAGCAGTAATCACGGCCGCAAATGCGGTCTATAACAAAACTTTCTGACGTACCCACTCACTGACTGAGTGGAACTAAAATGCTGCATCGCTAACACGACACGCGCAGTTTTCGTTTAGATGCCAAAATAATCTATTATTATTACCATAAAAAGAATTTCTAGAGATTTCTCGTTATAAGACAAGTCTGAGTACTTCGTTTTAATCAACGTTTTGATACTGGAGTCAAAATTATAACAAATCTACTAAAATGTAGAAATGAGAATTTGAATTCTTGGTGATTTCTCATTATAAGACAAGTCATGAGTAATTGGTTATAGTCAATGGTTAGATGCTATTACTAGTGCACAAATTATACAAATAATACATAATATTTACTTGGTTCATCCATCTGCTACCATCCGCCTTTTTAAGGTCGTGAAATCTATACACACAATATCATCAAAATCTGTGTTTATATTGAGATAGAACACGTTTGCCGCGGACGATCAGCTTAGAGCGGGTTGTTGCTGGTCCAATAGCTTTTTTCTCGTATCGTTTTTCATCTAATAAGTAACGAGGCGCGCCGTAATGAGGTTTGACGTGAGCGGCCGCGCGGCGTGTCGGTGGCGACTGCGCTGGCCCAACAGTGTCCACGCTGTCCACCAGGAACTAATCCCAGATACGTAAAGGTCCATCGAAATATATTGGCTTGGAGAGCACAGCAGGTTTTGATCGTATTAAAATTGAACTTAGCTGATTTGAAGAGTCTATTTTTACATTTCAATACCTACTTTTATAGAATTGCTCGAGAGTCCTTTTACTATAAGATAAGCGAATAAAAAGAAACTTTTTTGAAATGTGCTATACTTCTATTTTAATACGATCAAAATCTGTTCTGTTCTCTGAGACTGTATAATTTGAAGGACCTTAAAAAATAATAGCAGCTATGTAGGTACAAACATAAAACTAATTTACGTTTCGTTTACAGATCACGTAGATTTATTATCACTGTTTTCTTTCCTCTTCAATTTAGCTATGTATAGGCGCTGCGGGTCGATCACCTCTGTCCCATTTATGTACCTGGTTAAAATAATTTAGAAGTGACACGGAAGTTATCTAGTATTTCTGTTCTTCTAATTCTTGTCTGTTTATTGTATGTACTACACTCGCTAGCAAAACAACCTCACTAATAACAAGATGATAAAGATTAAACGTGAAATGTGTCTTATACATCGCATGAAACTACCCAAAAAGCTAGACAAGAAATGCATTATACTCATATTAGTTTCTATAAATTATAACGGTAACCCCCACTGAGTTTGTTTTACGAGGGCCCATGACCAACAGAATCCCTTTATCTGTTTTATTTATCTCGATTAAACATTAGGCAGCCATCGCGCACGTCGTAGAACGGAACGTCGCTCACAATTTGAAAAGAGAACATTAAATTGTTACAGCCACTTGGGGGTAGGAACTAACTTAAGGTTAAATGAATAAATTAAACTTAAATAAATAAAAACTACACATGGTAAGAACGATAAATTTGAAACAAATTGCAATTTATGAATACAGTGGATAAGCGTTGCTGTTTTAAAATTTGATTTTATAACAACGCGTCGACGTCTTTTCATAGAAAACTTCTTGTTAGTAAAGCCTTGTAGACTTTTTATAGGCAAATCACCTGACTGGTTAGTTACTAAAACTGGAAATTGACGAAGTATATTTCAAAATCAAATGAATGTCATTGTAAATTCTCAAACTTCATCATTATAATTATTATTTATTTTTATAATGCCAAACCTATAAATTTTGACTTTATAAAATATTAGAATCAACAAAATTGAATATAAAGTCAGTTTGGTTTTTAATATGTATTTTAGTAGGTTCATTAAATAAATAAAGATTTTTGATTACTAACACGTCACATATATGTAATAGAAAACAAGATCGTAATCATGAACTTTATGAAGTCTTATTTTCATCTTCATTTTTTTTTATTTTATCTTGAATTTCACTGAGTACCTTAAATAATGATTTTTGTCACCAAAACATCACAAAAATAAGAAACAAGATCAAGTCACACATAATATGGTCAATAACTATGATAATTACAATACGATCCTATCAATATCTCATAAACGTGTTTTTATTAGACCCAACCATGTCCGAGCCGTCGCTTTCAGAGATCTACGCAACGGAAAACCAATTTAAATAAATTTCAAAAAGGCATTTATGAGAAAACCCCGTAGCGCGGGGAAACATACATTCCATTTTGAACCGTAGTACATTATAAAAAGGTTTGTAATTGTAAAACAATGTAAAACTTGCACCTGAGTCATTCTCGTTTAGTCAGGTAACACACGTCAACATCTGTCAAATAACCACCAATGTTTATTTACAGAAAATTACACCTTGTTGTAACTGACTTAAGTTGTATTATTCAATCCTTAACTGTGACGTTTCAGATGTTTAATATTCAACTATTTCATCTTGTTAGTAAGCTTATTGTTAACCTCGTGTCGTTCTGTCCTTGTCTATCTCGGGGGATGTTCCAATGATGGGATATATTCGTTTCATTTACATCGTTACGGCAAGGTCGGCTCGTTAAAAGCTCTTAACGAGAATCGAAGGAAAAGCACATACTGCTCGATGGATGTCAAAGTATTTTCATTTCTAAATTATTAACCTACTTGTTTATTTGAAGAAAGAATCCGTCCAAAAACATGCAACTAATAATAAAACCATAATGAAGAAAAAATACTTTTAAAATCACATAATGTAGACAATCTTAAACGATTCTTCGTTGGTTAAATGATTAGATACAACAGCTTAATGACGTGTGAAATGCAAATACCTACTTATAAAAAGCTGGGTAAAAAGTTTGAGATGCTACGTCGAAGTCTTTCGAGGTATGTTCCGCGCGTGTCTCTTTCACACCTGTAACATGAATGTATGTCTCTCTCTTTTCCTCAGTATTGCTATCTCGCTCCCCTGCGGTCACCATTCCGACACGGCATTTGGGATAATCGACACAGAAATTAAAGCTCCTTATAAAACTGGACCGATAAAATAAAAATTAGCGAGGAATCTTTAAAACAGAATAATAAATACCGTGTCAGTATAAAAAGGAAACAAAATATTGCGCACCAAATCTTATCAGATTTCTTTGTTGATAAGTACTTAAAAAATACTTAAACTTATATAGATAAATACTTTCAGCGCGCTTTTCACCAGTATTACATGTTAAGTAAAACTTTTAATTAAATGAAAACAAGTTTTGTGAAGCTCTAAGTCAATCCAAAGACAATGGACGATGAACTTTTGAAATAACTGTTTTTATCACTGATATAAATTGGCATTGCAATTACATTAATATGTTTATTACAATCCTTCCGAATTAATTTTTATTGATGCTTCAAAATCTTTCGTCCCGAGTTAAAGTAAAAAATATATGGATAACAATTGTATAGTTGTTTATTGTCATGGAGGCATTGCACCCGTGCCTTGATCCTGAACATAAATGAGAAGTAAAAAGAAAAAATGGTATTTCTTTGGAAAAACGAGTCGCTGGATCGCCTCGTTATTCCAATCGATTCCCCGATATTGTATTCGAACCGACTTACGATTATACATATGTGAACTATACACAATACAGTATTTACTGCTTAATTTTGTATTAAAAATTTAGTATACACAAATTTAATATCATGGGTGATATATTCTTATTTTTAAAATTACATTAATTTAATAAAATGTCAATTAATACAACTACGCATTACGCATTGCGTTCAACGTTTGTCCAGATTCTGAATTATTGTTTTGAAAACAGCCATTATAAAGTAAACATTACATGACATGAGTCGTAATGATCTCTTTGAGATAACTTTGGACTAGACATGCGCTACGCTTTACTTTTTATAACAATAGGAAAGTCGATTATGCAGTCAATAAACTCATATAATTTTTTCGTTTGGTTCATTTGCACGTCAAAAGTCTTAGTCATATCTTAACGCGTGTCTCACATTCGACGTATTTTATTGACACTACAACTAAAACGGAACGTTCCAAATAAAAAAATAGAAATCTATAAATAATAAAAAAAATTACGACCCAGTCGATATATTTATATTAAATCAAGTGATAAAAATTTTAATTTAGAGTATCGTATATTTTATTCCACGTAGCGTTTAAAAGGTCGAATATTTATTAATATATAATTAATTAATTATAATTTGTTGTATTGGTATTTACATATTTTTCCACTAAATACGCAGAAAATAAAATATTTCTAACACAAACATTGGTGGCACATATTTAAAAAAAACTACAATTCAAGGTAATATATTATTTGCGTAATATGAAACAGATTGAAAATTATAAAAAAAAAATCTTGTTAACGTTAACATTTATACATTCGTAATTCAAAGAATATTAATATAAATACTTTAAAAGATACACAAATCTCGTATTTGCTATTCTACACGGGTAATCAAATCGACGCGAATATATTTTATGTTATAATATTGCGAATGGTAGTAATTCGATAATATTGTACCTATGTCATAGTTCATTTTCACTGCGGAACTTATTCATTAGAAGCAGGTACTTTATAAGCAAATCTTGACATTTTGCTGTCACGCAAAACATGATCATACGAGGCAAATTCATAACGGAACCAGATTTAATCACGAATAACATTCGAGAGTATTGCATAAAACGAATAGAAGTGTCAAAGCGTCTTCGTAATTTGAAAATACTATTTCAAAACTACATTCAATAGATTATAACAGAACACGCTGAGTCATTTTTCGAATAAGATAAATGGCTGTCATTCCAGTAAATAAAAACTTTAGTTGTTAGACTGTGACCGACATGCCGCGCCGGTAAAGTGCTGTCACTCAATTGCTTAACAAGATGAAATAAAAAAAAAATTGAACATCTATTACATTATATAGATCCGTGAAGAGAAAACTTTATAGTAAGACTTTGAAGTAATGTGAGATTTGGCTTAATTAAAGTTTTAATATCGAAGGACCACAGAGAATTAATACTTTCATTTAACATATGTTGCTAAACACATTAAATTAAATAATACACTGTTGCACTGCACATTGCTTACGATCATATTTTCAATATAAGACACATAATACTCTGTGGTCAAACAGTAGCACAGAGTAGATATACGTAGGAATTATACACTTAAATTTATAAGTCTTAATAATATTCAAAGTTAATGTTCAACGTATTATAGTCGAATATCGAATACTCGCGGACCACTAGAGGTAGTTACATATATCATATCCATTACTATTTACATAAATATCAATTTCAGACATTGCAAATTAGATATATTTTTTACTATCGCCACAAATACATCCGTAACACATAAATGAGGAAATAAATAATTATTCAATTAACTGTATAATTATGTAAAATTAATTGAATAATTATGTAAATAGTGTTTAATAACCTTTGCTGTACACGTCATACTATGAAAACATGACCGAACCACAATGTAGTAACGTATAATTTGTCTAGCGTAGGTGCTAATTTTGATTACAAATTCAAATACAATCTATCATGTAAATGCTAATCTAACTTTACTTCGAAGTAAGTTTAAAGTACCATTGACATTAACTGATGGATGAATAGATGAAACTGGAAGAGACTGATGCTGTTCATTAGCTCGACATCTTGCGACATCCCTGTCCGAGATGAAAGCAAGGAAGTATCTTCCATCAGTATGTACATGTCCTTTAGACACGAGATTAAAGTTACATAGTGTTATTTTGTAAGCACTAAGTTTCCAACTGTATAATGATGTAATGAGTAAGCTATGGCGCATGAGTAGCTGTTGACTTCTAAAATAAAATAAATTAAATTCAACATAATTAAATCTTCTATGTACACATTTACATTCTTTACTTTCTTACTGCAATCGTCATCATCATCATTATCAGCCTTCTCCCGTCCTCTGCTGGACATACATAGGCCCCTCCAATAGCACGCCAACTCACTCACTCCAATAACAGCTCGATTTTCAGCTCGTCGCATCCAACAGCTGACAGCCACTTTACCACTTTCGTTGTCTATGTATACCTACGTACATATTAGTCTATACTTTATTTTTTTAAATTTCGAATAAAAATGTCTTTTTTTAATTATTTATTCATAATTATTTCAATTTTGCGCTAGGCCTTTTACGACTAAGTAATATAAATTTGATTACTTGTATACACATAGACAAATATAACACAAAATGACCAATGAAAGCAATCTTGACAAAGGTTCTGGTAATATCTAAAATTCCTAAAGAAATCGCTCTCAACAGACCTGCGACTGGAAGAGATAGTTGTTCATCTACATATTTGTTTATTTGTAAAAGCATTCGTATCTCTCTATTCTAAAAACTGGAGTTCTTTTAAAATATAATTATACGGATATAAAGTGGTTATCTGAGATGAAAGTTAAGTAACGTCATAAGATAGAGAAATCTACGACGTACACACACAAGACACGCCTTTAATCGTTTTGTATAAAACTATAGTTTACTTTATACAACCCAATCTACAGTTAAGTAGTTTTAATTGAGGATTAAAAGCGAATAGGCACTTTACAAACAAGCGTGCTAAATCGTAAGCTTCATCTTGCTTACCATGAGGTGAGATATGGTACGCCTAACTAGGACAGGACTTTAGCGATTTCAAAACCATTTTATTATCTGAATTTAATGTCCACATTAAATATGTTTTGCTAAGCGCAAGCCTATTGTTGTCAAAAAAATAAAATGATGTCACTATTCCTTATAATATTACGTACATTTTAGAGCGATTTACAATTATTTTATAATTCCTATTATATGGTTGGTATAGTCCTATAGTAGTCTTGCAATTTGATAACTTTCCTAAACAGTCCTATCACACGCATCAACTGAAGTTCGCAATATTGCAAGTTCGCATAACTTCGGTATCCCAAGGGCGAAAGGTTATAAAAGATATATGTATCAAATGTAACATTCATTTGTATAAACTGTTTGTTTTAAGATATAGGTAATTATTTTTAAATGTCCAAATCTATCTCACAAGCCATTCAACCAGTTACACAATTTAATGATGTCAACAGATAGTTACTCACTCATAATTACATTAGATTACATTTAGTTTTTGACAGTATAAAGCGGAAAGTGCATTACCCCAGCAGAACCTACATTCCACCTGTCACCAGTACGATAAATATTTAAAAATCAAACATCGATATCGATATTCCTATGCATATACACTGTTACAAACAAACACGCCAATTATGAAATGAATCCGCAACGAGAAACATGTTCAGCAAGTAAATTTATTCAGTTTGCTTATTTCGCGTTAACGAGAAATTATCTGTCGTCGTTACTTGGCGGGCGTTATAGTAATTTGCCGTCGTAAAATAAACTCAATCAACCGAACGCCTCGCCATAAAAGACAGGTCGTGTTGGTTCTCTAACGAGTCGGGCAACTGGTTCCCTATGAAGGCACTTTTATGAGCGATATAACCGTATAAGCAGCATTTCTCGGTAGCACGATCCACCGATCAATATGTATCAGTTCCAAAGAAGAATAATCGACAGACAAGATATATTATTACAGAGTAAGAAACGGTTTCAAAAATTGACGTATAAATTTTTTATCTGTTTAAAATATTGCAATAGTTCCAACATTTATATATTATCGCGCCTTTTCCAATAGGAGTCGGCATAGGCGAAGAATTTCAACATTCACTAAAGTCTACACCTACATGCTTGTCTATTAAAACTACCTTTGACCTAGCATCCTTTTAAAACGTCTCTGATTTGACCAAATTACACCTATTCCGCCTTTTCTGACTCTACCGTTCATACTTACTTTATTAAAAGGTCAATTTCTGTTTTTCGGTACGTTACCGGTCAATAATGAAATTTAAAGTTTTGTCGCGTTACTTCATATTACAGGAACAAATAAACGCATACATTGTGGTGTATGCGTTTTGTTGTCTAGAAATAAGATGTTCCGTTCGTAATTAAGAAACTCAATTTCATCTTTATCCACAAATATCAACAAAGTTGTTATATATTATAGAGTCATTATTTACAAGGAATAATATATCGCAGTTAAAATTGACCAAGACATGACTAATAATTTTGTCGCTTCCAATCTAGCGCTTATTTCGTGATTCATAAGACTCAGTGTTCCACGGGGTGTTGCCCTTAACGAAATATTGCTTGTCCATGTTTGGTCGCAGTTGATAATATGTACATGTAGGCAGCTCATTTATTTTCCTCACCAAAAACATCAATCATACATGATCTCAGCACCGTTGATCGAATATCCAGTCCATCATACGTGAACGTGACCAAATTTAAAGGAACTCCAGTCTTATCCAATTGTGTTTCTTGGAGCGCTCGTTTCTTATAAGAATACAGGGGCAAAACCAGGTCTTAGATCAGTGGCCGTTAAAATATGACTGTGTCCCAACTTAACTGAGTCCACATTTAGCCACCTGCTGTGAATTCGATCGCCATTTTGTGTTCTTTAAAGGTTTTCGGTGCCTGTTGTTACATTATTTATTATCTCACTGTTAATATAAATACTTACAACTTAAAGGGTAAATAGATTCTGTACGATTGACATTATGTTATAAACATTGCTGTTTCATATCATTCGTTGTTTATATTTTCGTCAGATATTTAAATCTATGTTTATATGGTGTCAAAGCAAGCTACTTCCTTATCCTGCGTTTATGCAGCCATAAACATTATTTTGATACACCTAACTTCCGGCAATATAACTCCTAACAAACTCGCGACAGTTCCGCCTAATTCTGGGTTATGTATCGGTTTATTTCCAAACTGTATGATATAATGATTTAAATCAGCACATTAATATCAGCTCATCTCTGTCAAAGCGGTGTATAACAGAAATAGTGCATCCTGTTGCGATGCGCGCGGCCGTCGCCGGGACGTACACATACGAATCGGACGAATAATCGATTTTACGAGCTCCCGAAATAAACTCGAGTCCCTTGGGCACATGCATCATCGACTAACGCATTCTGCACCCAACTGTTGCGTTGAATCGTCTTGTTATAAACTTTGTAACTCGTAACGTCGTCAAAACAACTTAGCGTTTCCGAGAAATATTAAATGGAAAAAACAAAAATCTATTGCCCATTATCGCTGTGAATATTATTTTAACGTCCATCAGCTATTTTAGAACGGGCTGCTTAAAATGTTTTCAAAGCGAACGTGTAGATGAATTACAGTTGTTGGCTCTAGACAGATATGAATTTTTTTCTACCTATCTGCGAATTGAATATAACGTTGTTGAATTCATAGATTATTTCGAGGAGCTTTAGTTTATTTTTATGAGTTAAAGCAAGTAATAACCATAAACAATACCGAACGTTCTAAAATGAGGATAGCCTTGTAATATATAAAATGGAAATGAGGACCCTAAGAAAGCATGGGACAGCATGTTTTACGGAACGTATGGCCTGGAATGGAGTCTGAGGCGATAAATAATCAGATCGGTTCGTCTAAATACGAGTGGGTGTTGGGTTTTATAGTTACGAGCCGCTTAACGACTATTCTTTATTCGTTCTACTCTACTTTAGGCCTCCTATTACATTAGGTGCTGTGCATCATTTTTCTTTTTAACATATGTTAACCGAATATAAATGAAACAGAGAAGTACATATTTTAATATATCACGAGAATCCAATTTAGAAGTGTATATAAAATGTAGGTATATAATAATCGACCCATTATAATTCCACTGTTGGAATATGGGTCTCCTCTCA
>DWEC01000167.1:0-20210 GCA_018245735.1 Microceris miodesmiata
GGAATATGGGTCTCCTCTCATATTGAGAGGGTTAAAGCCATAGTCTGCCACGCTGGCCAAGTGCGGGTTGGCAGACTGCGCACACCTTAGATTTTTTTTTATGTTTATTTTTTTTTATCTGCCATTATTATAATCAGATCAAATTGATATAAGAATATGTCCGTAATAAGTCTTCCTGTTAATTTTAATTTATAAATAATCGTTTCAATGAAACAAAACTTAGCCTCAGTACTAATAGATTTGTGTATATCTTTTCTGTTTTCATATGAATAATCTTGGATTTACTGATTTTGTTATCTAAAGTACCTAAATTCAGTTTCATAGATAAATTGCCTAAAAATAAAGAAAAAACTAGGAATGATTGCTCTGTTTTTAAATTCGAGGAATTAACTTTAGACCATAATTTCCCGAAGCCTGCATAGATCAGGTGGCCGTTCTATGTCAATATTGCGTCTCTCCATATATGTTGAACTGTCGTAACAATAAAGATACGGCCCGCACTGGAGCGCTTTTGAAATGTTAAACGGTTCACTTAGCGCGAATTGTGTAACTTCCAAATGCAAACGTCAAACTTCATTTGAACGCAAGAAGCCGTCAACTGCGGCCTCTCCCATTACAATATTTGACAGTGATAAACGCTGCACAATGGTTATTTATCTCATTACGGGCACCATTGCGTATTCGGTTCGCGGAGAAATATTTTAACGGTTGATCTGTTCGAGAAATACATAATATACATAATTAAAATCCAAAATTCTCAATCTGACTGCTCGGTGTAATTCTTTAAAAGAAAATATGAGTTGCTTTTTTTGAAAAACTTTTTAAATACAACTCTGAAGTATTCCTAGGTATATTAATCAACATAATACCTAAGGTTTTTCTCTTCAGGGGTAGGTAGTAGTAATTATAACGGCAGAGGAGCTAATGGCGTCAATCGCTGCACGTTTTGTCATTGGTAGAAACTGTTTGATTTGCGTTTAATTGTTATTGAAATTATATTTTTAAATGATTTCCACAACGTCCATAACAAGTTTTTATAGAACGACTCAGCACCAAAATAACTAGTTTGAGGTTTTATGGATAACGCAATATAAAATGATTGTACGTAGACCGTTGGCATATATGTACTCGTATTATTTTGTCAGCTGTGTAAGACGAATTCTTCCGTCTAGGTGATAAATTTGTCAACTAAACAAGCCCTGTCATTGGTTGAGTACGAATATTGTCCACGGGCACACGTGGGTTCGTTCACGTCTAACTTGTTGTATAGTTTACAATTTAATTAAGTAATATTTCGGTTAAAGTTATTATGCAGCGAATTAAGATGCAGTGTGCACCCTACAGCCTTCTTCTACGATGTTCGATTTAAATTTTGATTTGAAAATTTATAATGCTGGCATGGCATTATAGCCTGATATATTAGGAAAATGGTTTGTGCAATATTAAATTAAAGGCATAAATCACTAAGTGATCGGCGACGACGTTGCTTGATCGATGTTGCGGCGAAGTGTCGATGTCAAAACCGGCCATTAGTTCACCGTCGCTAATCACGGCGGCGGCCGCGGCTATAACTTCAATTAGTCGCGCTCGCCACTCGTTACTTGTTAGTGTTTTCCCAACGTTTCCGTGCAAACATTCGCGATCGATGTGCCATTGTGTCACACAAAAGATGGTACGGAATAGAAGTAGTTGCCTTTATAAGGATCGGCCGGTTCTCCACTCCCATTTGTTCCAACTTTACATGAGCCGTTTTTCTACTTTCGACCGCATAAACATTACACGTACGTGTACCTGTTCGTTTTTATCTCGCCGTTTATGCATATTATTATTATCAGTGGCATAAATCGTCGCCCACTAATTTCCCGAGCGTTATAGTATAAAAATACCCGTACAAAAGTATCTCATTACCATTAAATCAAATGTTTATGTGTTTTCTACGCTCGATAAGTTGTTTTTATCTCATAATCCTTCTTATGTTCACCATAAATAATAATCAAGTCTACAGTATAATGTTGTTTGTCGACAATTATTCGGTCTTCAGTAGGATAAAGAATCAATTTGATTTCTTCTACCGTTTTGACTGCACGTAAACACCTTTAAGATATGGTCGTGTTATGTTAAAACTCTATAAAACGTCGTATTACAACTGCAGCGTAACGATTGAAACTGGGAGATTTAATTTTGACCGTTTCGAATTTTCCGTTATTTATGTGAAACCTTATCGGATACATTATCCATATAATTTCACATTGAATACGTATTGCGATGGCGGAGCGGGTTGGCGGCCGCCGTGCCCCCGGGGCTCGCCCCGTTATGAATGTGGAATTTTCGAGTTAGTGGCCGGTTGTGATCTTTTCAGTGGTTGGCGGATTTTTGCTCGAAGCGGCGGTTCGTGTCAATAATTACTATCATTTCTCGCCGCAAGTTTCCATCTTCCACCGACAATAAATTATGCATTGACTTCTGTGAATTGTCATAATGAGCGTTGCAAAGGATATCGTGGATGTATGAAAATGTGCGTCCTGCGTGTAGCCATTCTGCGCACACGTCCCGCCGTCAAACTCGTTATCCTCGCAACAGTTCGTTATTGACGTTTCGACATTGTTACATTCTTGAGACAATTTCGTTTACAGTAATTTTGTTTCTATCGCATATTATTATAAATCGTTCATTGTTCTCGTACGCGAGATATCTCGGATCAATGCACGTATACACTATGAGAAGGGTTGAAGTGAATTTGTTTCTTGTTATTCACCCAGATATGTATCGCGACAATCGCGAGACGCCTCTTTTGTGTGACGGTGCGCGTTGTCGGCTATAATATTTCTCGCAGCTCGCGGCCGACGCGTGGGTAGTTGAAAAATGACATCTTGATTGTTGTGCGTTATCCTACGTACGAGAATGTCGAGTGGGGCTCTAAGGTCTCTATGACGTCGCGTGCACGGCTATTGTCGAGGCTCGCGGGGCCCCTGGTCCTACAAATTGAACGATTGTTAACCGCTCCGTGAAACTGCTGCTATCGTGACTTGTCACGGGATTATTATATTTACCGAGAGATTGTACTTTGTGCTGGAACAGAGCATGATGCAATAAGAACAGATCTAGGCATTTTATAATTATATTTATCCAGTATGTTTTTGAGAGATAGTTATCTATGTGATATGTATGTAGTGAACACTTGTTTGTCTTTAGTAGTTTTGGAATTTCTATATCTGTCGATAGGATGTAAAAAAATAGCGTGAGAAAAAACGTATACCTACATATAATAATAATACAGGTTCACACAATGTATTAGACTGACGGATTAGGATAATATAATAAACAGAATGTAACTGATGTATACAGAGCACTTCATTAATCGGGATCGTTCGAGCCGTAGCATTTATTACAATAGAACGCCGAAGACTTTCAATAGAGCCTTTGAATTCCCTTAGTAATATCATGTGCCGCAATTTTACATTCGCTGGCTACAGCTTCTTTATGTCGTTTATCATAAGCGTGTAACAAAGTCGCGGTCAATGTGAGTTATAAGTTTCGCAAACGACAAATGGCATTGGACTCTAATCCCAAGACAGCGTCCGAGCCCAAACGATAGTTTTATGGCGAGCTCTTGGCGGCAACAAGTTTTTGATAACATTACGCGTGGTGCGAGCCAATAATGAATGTAATACAGCTTGAGACTGCTCATTTATCACTCGCTCTATGAATAAAATATTCTAACCGCCGCCGTCGGGATAGCGATGGTCCTCGCGCCCGCTCGCTGCTCACCGATCGCAATCTGAGCTCCGTATCTATCTTACTAATAGTGAACGCTTCCCGAGGAATTTGTTCTTGTGACTCGCAGATTTCGTTAGCACTTATCGAGTATGAATAATTGATAAGTAATGACGAAATATGTTCCGTAATATCCTCCAATTTGATGTACATCATCAGTTAGATATTTGGCGCTACTTACGTCACGTCACGCATGTAATCCTCGAAAAAGTAGGCAGAGTGATGTAGTACATTCCCACGTTTCACCAGTTACGTCTATGTCCCGTTATTTAGGTGGTGAGTCTATTGCCATACACCGGACACAAATCCAGACTCCGAGCCATTACTAACAACTTCAAGACAGAGAAACGTTCTTTCGTTGGTCGCTACTTGTTGTAGAGTTTATGAGAACATTTGCGTAGTTACTGTTCAAGCCTATGTAGATGACACATAACATATTGCACGACAGCTTCTAAATGGATCTAGTTTCGTTGAATGTCGGTAGAATATCATTCAAATTTGGCAATAGGGTATCCACTTTGTCACCGTAAGAATTACGAGGACATCAATCGCGACGGTGGCGTCGGCTGCGGAGGCGTCGGGGGCGTGGATGAATAAGCGATGAGCCGACGAATGGCTTTATTAACCCGCCATTGTTCCCCGCGATCGCGCGCCTTGCGCAAGCGACACGCATTGTTCGCGGCGCAGAGCTTTCACTGCAGCCCGGCGACGTCACGGAGCTTATGACCTAAATGCTTGCGGTGTTAACTCTAGCACAATTTGCCTTCGTCGAGCCTTAAACAGCTCCACTCGCACACAACACGGTGGCAAATCGCCAACTCTTGTCTGTTTTGTTCAACCTAAATTAGAGATCGTTGTCTTGTCTATACAGTACCTTCCGAGCTCGAGTAATTTATCGGTATTGTTCCCAACAATCTTTGTGTTGCTTGTACAGACAGTTGTTAGCGAGGAAAATGGACTTGGAAGTAAGTAGTCCATCGAGATCGGGCGCGGCGCGGCTCGCCGGGAGATTTATGTGGTGCGACGGAGCTTCAGGGCGGTACTTTGTGCTTCTAATTGACAAGTGTTCGCGGCCGATTGTGCATCACAGTCAATACTGGAGCTGGCTGCAATTAGTGCCTAAAACTATACTCAGTACTAAAAAGCTCAATTTGCAATTAGTTTAAACACAAGCTCCTCTGGTAGTTTGTAATACGTCTCTATATATGTATAAATAAAATGATACATTTCTAATTCAGAACTAAGCCAAGACAACTTTAATACAGCATTAGTAATGCAGTGGTTCAGTCGAGAAAATGTAATTAATATGTAAAATGAACAAGTTCGTGCTTGTTCATTATTTTATCAGTGTCACGCCTGACAAGCTCCATGCCTGTGATTTTGTTCGTAGACTGACAATTTTATTATTATCTTATTAGCACGCGGCGATAACAGGGCTCGCCGGTAACACAAATCCGGAGCAAAGTCCTCCAGGCGGTACCGGCCTAGGTATGTAATATAATTTGTGTGGAACGTAGCGTTGGTTTCGTTGTTTATAGCGGTTATTGTGGAAGCGAGTTTGCACGATCGGCTGTCAGGCTCGCTAGTTCTCATTATGTTATATAACGAACTGTTGCAGATATCGTCGCAATCTCTTTCTCGACGGCGTTTAGCTCGGCTGAAGCGTGTTTACATTGCGATAACGCTTGCGCTTCATCACTCGTGTTTCCCTTTCGAGTGTAATAACAAACAAATTCAATTTATGAGGACTGAATACGAATTTAATTTCAACATGATAATCGTACTTATTAAAATTTTGATTATTCCACGCTAGTTCATTGGGCCTCCGCTTTAACTTTCCGTTCATTGTTAAAGTTGTAATCCTCTTTGTGAACCCTAATTGAATTCACTGTTATGCTAATACTCTGATTTCCCATCTCATTTCGTTAATAGAGGTCTGTGGTAAACCAATTAAAGGGAGCGTTTGTGGATTACTCAACTTTAGGTATAAGGATAGTTAGTGGGTCCGTTCGTACGGGAAATTAACGTTTATTTGATCCTTTATGAAAACATTTTATCCTTTCTTGCGGAAAGGTCCCATAAGTTTGGGCGAAGTAAGCACAATGCTCGCTCGGTTTGAAATATAGGATTTAATATGTGAATTTCAAAGAGCCAAGCGGCTGCCGACTGTCTGGAGACGTTTTGGTTTGGCGGTGCATATGTCGCTTTATTGCGCATTTCAGACGGCTTAACATTCCTAGTGGAGACTGCCGTCTGTGACAGTACAGTGTAGCGATCTCGTGTTCGCTGTCCTGACCTATATTACGTTCCGCAACATATATTGTACTCGTGTCGTTTTGAATGTGTTATTTCTTTAAATGCTGTATAAAATGATTTACCTGTTGTACTCTATTATCATTGGCTTTCTAAGATTTTTGAACATTTGGTTTCAATACTCACAACACAGCAGCAGTTCATGAAATAGAAAAATATAATGTTGCCGTTCTTTTTATCATTTATTATCTCATCATTTTGCGAATTAATGATACTGATAGATGTTGAACATTTAACTCTATATAAAAAATGTGTATGTTGAATTATTACGTTAAGTGCCTATATTGTCTTAAATAGTGAAAATATTAATTTTCTCCAATCGCTGGATGCAAGCTTTGAACAATGATTAGGTATCCGAAAATATTTTATTGGCATTTGATCATCACTGTACAACAAGCAAGCATTGATAGCCTAGTGGTTAAGAATTTAGCCTTTCATTTCAGGGGTGCTGGGTTCAAAATCTTCGCGCGCACTTCGTTACAAAAGTGCATTTTAAGTTTAAATATCACTTGCTAACGGTGCAGGAAAACATCGTTAGCAAACCTGCATAACTTAGAATTAACGTAAAAAAAAAATCTGAGGTGTGTGAAGTCTGTCAACTCGCACTTCGCCAGTGTGCAAGACTATGGCCTTAACCCTCTCTATGAGACTTATATTCCAATAGTGGAATGATAAATGGGTCGATAATTATTATTTGTATTTTTTTATTTAATGATACATTGTACATTTGCAAGTTATAAATAACTGAATTTTATTAAATACTTTTGTCATTGAATTATCGGATTGATTGGTTATTATGAAAAACGTAACGTCACGCCTGTGATCGTCGTAGGGCAAAGAGCAGTAGGTATAATCGCAAGTTCACCTCTCACCATGGAATTTCTACTGAACCTATTGTAATACACCCATCACAAATCCAGACTGCAGCCACTACAAGAAATTTCCTGTTCTATACGATTATTGCAGTGAAAACTTAATTGACAGTATGTTGCAGTACTATTTAAGTACATATAATAAATTTACCTAAGTACATATAATACATTTTTAAATATTGAATTTGTGCTGTACATCTAATGGTTTTATGTAAAGTATAGTGTTTTCATTTCAAGACGCGCCCCTAAGCTTAAAATGAAAGTTTTTTTTTCTTTGTTTATGCTCCTGTGCACGGTTACCTCACAAACAGCTTAACCGATATGGACGGATGCGGTTTTCGTTGATGTATTATGCCAATATGTTGTCTACGGGGTGTTAAGTTTGACAAACTGCACTTGTTCAGCGTGGTGACTGTGGTATAAACGCTCTCATTCTGAGAGGAGACCAAGGATCGACAGTAGAAGGATGGAATAGTAGGAAAATAATAAAAATATAATAAAAAATACTTCTATGGTTAGTTTTTGAACGAGTGACCGAGTAATAAAATAACAATGTCCGCATTATCTGGGCCATGTACGCTTTAATGTTATTACATTAATAAACTTACGTAAATTTTGAGAAAACAGTTTTGAGGGTAACCCTAAAAATCTTATTAGTTTTATCCATTAACAAGGATGTAGACTATGCAAACATCAACCTACCGACCCCTTCGGGTATCACAGGCGTGATGGTACGTTTGTGTTACGTAGACTGTGCGAATATGATAGTGCAATACATTTAAATTTATTTTTTTCGTTTCGTATGTTGTGGAGTTAGCGCATGCTTCCATTGTAGAGTTGTAGAGCTCGCGTTTTAAAATGGCACTGTACTTCGTAGTGAGCCGACGATATTTTGGTTTTTTTTCACGAGTATACAATGTAAGTGATGCATTAAGTTGTAATAGAACGAGTTTTATTTGTGTAATGGCATTCGTAATGTTTGTTTGTAAAGTTCCGTTAGCGAGTGCAGACGTTGTCTGGAACTGTACCATATGTTTCGGGAGATGCACACGCTTAAGTGTAGCTTTGGGGAACTTGGTGCGGCGCGAACTGGGGTCGGTTTGTTGCAATAACAATGGAACTTCCCAGTTATGGCACTTTTGTTAAGCGGGTTAGTGTGAAAACGAGCCAATGAGTTTTAATTGAACTAGTTTTATATGTGTCATAACATTTTTTAGGTTTATATCCCTAACTGAATGCAACCTTGATTGAAAATACGAGTAGGTACTACGTATTTTGCGTTGCCGGCGACATGTACGCTCAAATGTAGTTTTCGGAAATTCAATGTGCCATAAATTGCGGACTTTTTCTGCAGTAATACTTGTAGGCCTGCTTAGGTTTGTTTTGTTGATACATTGCACATTTAACAGTATTTTGAATTAATTAAACTGAATTAATAAATGAATTTATGAATGAATGTACATGTGGGTAACTAAATGTGGGTGTGGGTAACATGTAAATTTGTCATTTCTGTAAATCGCGTGTTTCGGCATATTTTTCCAGGAAAAACGTACTTATATGTATTCAATTCTTAGTTTTAAAATTAAAGTTTTTCAAAATAATTCTATATGCCCTGGTCGCCGACGGGCAGCAGTGTAGGGCGTGAGAGAAGGCGTGCTCTATCATCAAATTTTCTGCAAAACTCCATCGGGGAGGCCTATGGCCAGCAGTGGATTGGACAGGCGGATGCTGATGGAAATGATACATACATAGATATATTATCAGCCTACTCCCAGCAGTAGCTGGACATAGGCCACTTTAATAGCTCGCAACTGAGCTCGATCTTCAGCTCGTCGAATCCAACCGATAATGATACACATTAAAGAATTGGTGCAACAGTTTTTGTGATATCCTTAAGTAATAGAAGTTTCGTTTTGTTGTGTGTAGTAAAAGGTTTTTAACAAAATTTATACAGAATCACAAGTTTACAATGACTAGTGTTTCATTTGTTGGTTTTTTTAACGATTTTTGACATAGCATGAGATCAAATTTTTTTTTCTCGCGCTGTGAATTAAGTATGAAACCAAAAAGTTGGCACGCTACCCAAATGAAAGCCTACTGTTGCCGAAAATTGCATACGTACTATCTGTATCTAGGTTCAGATCGTTAGGTCCATGGTTTGCTCTTTACTGAAACGGCCAGATGTCGGCGAGTGCAAAATGAAACACGTTAACGCTTCGGCTGACGTCAGTTCGCTTTTTTGCCGGGCCGCCTGCGCAGGGCCATTTATCAACTTTTTATAGAAACACTTGTTTTAATTTATGCTCGCACTAACTTCCGAGCCGAGCCGAGCTATCTCCGACCTCATTTGCAAAGCACAGCTTTTGCTGTTTACGCGAGAACTGCCGGGCCAAGCTTCGCGCTGAATTTTAAACTAAAGTGCGCTCTATCGCGACACTTTGATAGCTGTATCATAGTGATCAAAATACTGGAGCATTTAGTTGCGTAATATTACGTCCCGTTCGCTAATTTGGTTTAAAATATATTTAATTATATTTTGCATTACAAAGGAACTGAAATATTTTCAAAAAATATTAATATATTAATACATACTAAATATCGAATGAAATGCTAGTCCAAAGGCATAGGTTGCGATAATATATAATCACAGTTTCTAAAGGATGTTTTGGACAGACAGAAGCTAAATTGATCTGAACGGACGGACAAGATTAATTGATTAAATGTTTGTGGAAGTCACTGAACGTCGGAGATAAAGTCAAACGCTAAATTTATTTCAGGCTTTCGGTTTATCTTTAGTTTTGCGGTAGTCGAGTGATTTTTATTTGCATAATTGCACTCTATTGTCAGTGAATGATTCAAGCGTCCGTTCGGCGGCGCGCTAAAGTGTGGCGCGGGGCAATTACATCTGATGCTTGTCGGAGCGCGCATCTGATAAGCAAAGAAAAAACGCCTCGCGGACGAACTTTAATTAAAATTCTGAATTTTTAGCTGCATACTTTAAACGTGGAGATAAGCACGGCTTAAACTGCAAGAGGATAATTAATTTCACTTAAAACATTAATTAGATCTCATTTAAATATGTGGAGAAATGTGTTGATCGGAGTTCGATAATCGCGGAGCCACATTATCGATTTAGTATTATCACCATAAAAGCGAGTGGGAGTTGGATCGTGGAAAAAGCAAACACAGGTGTCTGCGGTGGAGTTGCAGTTAGTTTCAAGTAAAGTCTCAACTTGTACTGGACGCGCCGCAGACCGCTCGCCACAGGACAAATTTCGCTTATATTAACTTTTACCCAGAGTTCGTTTCAACGAAGCTACTGCACTTTCAAGTGAGAAAGTTTTAATCTCCTCCATGGACGGCGGCTGCGCGTTCTGCATGTGCAGCGCTACAAATGCCATTTGCTTTTACTCACTGCAAAATCTGATCCGGTCGGATTATTAAAGAACTTTTATGTAAATTAATTAAGTTGCGATTACTTGAAACGCATATAGAAGATAATAAGTATTGATAGCCTCGGTGTCGTGCCGTTGGAGAGGCCTATGTCCAGCAGTGGACTTGAATAGGCTGATGATGATGATTAACCTAGTGGTTTAGAGTTTAACCTCCCATTCCATAGGTAGTTAGGTACATCAGTCAGATCCTTGTGCGCGCCTATTTCAAACAAAATCCGTTTTTAAATTTAGAGTAGCTAGCATTTATCGTAAAGGTGACAGAAAACGTCGTGAGAAAATCTGCACAACTCGAAGATGCTCAAAATGTTCTCTAAATCTTGTAAATCCTAATCCCCGCTTGGCCAGTCTGGTAGCAAGTAGCCTTAAATCTTCACATTTCAAGAATTAATCGCTGTACAACAGTAAAATGATAAAAGGTTGATGGTTCATCACGATGATGATGATTATACTGGAAACGACGGCAGGAAAATCATCTCGCTTAGCGTTTCTATAGGATCCTAAATATCAATATCGTTGTAAGTGTATGCACCGTCATTCTGTTGTAGGCTCGTAAAAGCAAGCACTTAGCCGCGGCGTAATTCCGGTAAAAGGTTCGACGGCCGCGTCGTCCATTCTCTTCTTAATGTTTATTTAAGCGAAAAAGTTCAACGATCATTAACAGAATTGGCGGTTAATGAAACGCGCGACTTAGAATGATATCTCCGGCTCGCCGCTGCCTCGAGATAATATCACACATTATTTTCACATCTCATCGAGGTGTTTCTTATTAACCTGTATTCTGTAGCGGGGTGTTGGTCCCGATGGCTCGGCGATAAACTTGGCGTTTTATTGGCCTGTGAATGCGGACGACGAGCTTAGTCCTGATAAGTGTCATTAGTGCAAGCGTATTGTTTGATGTAACGGCGCAATGTGTTCTACATAACACTATGTAGAAAAAGTGTTTACCGCACAATAACCATTTCTTCCGTACTGTTTGGCGTTAACAGCATGATTGTTTCATGTATATTTCATATTTTTGCTCTTGCTTTATTGTCTTTCTAATTGTAATTGATGGCACAGTTCAACATTCACTTTACGGAGTTACCTAATACTGTATAAGCGAACTTTGCTCTGAGCAGAATAGAAGTTAATTGAAGAAGCGCTTGCGCTATATTTTCTTTTTTGACCTTTCGGTCGAAGGGAGATTGCATGCTGTGCTTCCAGTATCGAGAAAGATTCGGTCTAATGGATAACCGTCTGCACGTTCGCTATTTTTTTTCACTTAAAAAATTCTTTAATGACATTTGATCCTCGATCCACTGATTCCTTCATGTCGGGGAAAAACTCGATCAAGTAATGCGTGATTCAATACATTACTTTGAAAACCATGAAATTCATAAAATTATCGTCCTTTGTTTCTTTTTTCCTTCTAGTTGAGTATTTAATTACTGCATCGTGTCTAATTCTTAAATTAAGTTTCTGTAGCACATAAAAATTTGCCTACTTTACAATTAATTTGAGCGGCGCCAGAAGTACTGGAAGATGAATTAGAGCAAATCTAATGAGCGGTCTCGTTAGGGACGTATTTCACACCATTGGGGGCGCCGTGTTCCGGCCTTCCGCCACCAGCGCCGATCGCCAGCGGCGGCCGTCGTTCAGCATTTTTAGAGCGCACATAATGAGATGACTTGAAATTTCACGCGATGAAATGTTCAATTGTTGCTGAAATTTTATAATACAAAGTAAAATACAAATAAATAAATAATAACGTTTTTGATATGTTAATGTTCTGTTTTATAATTTTTTGAAATATACTCGTTTAATACTTAGTAAGCAATATTAAATATTTATTATAAGTCTATAGGAATTAGTAGTTAATATATAGTCGTGGTAACGTAATAAATCGACCATTGTTTGGCGGTGTTTCCACATGTCTATAAAATATCTGGTAATAAAGAACGACAGACAATATCCGGATGTGTTAGGATACGTTTATTGTGCGGGCCCACGTGTCAAGAACGATACGCTGTAACAAATCACGGTCGCGCCGCGGGCCGGCGCGTCGTAAACAGCGCCGGAACTGTCGTCTCCACACTCGGACACTCACGTGCAATAAAATCTCGGTCGATAGGTCACAGTCACCCGACACTCATAATGCATTAAAATATCCATCATTGCATTAGAACAATTTACTAATGCTCTCGCTTTCATCTGCAACACATTTATTTAACGAGTTGGTCAGGAGAATTCCTCGTCCGCTGATAAAAGTCGTACAGGCTTACTTAAGACGTTAAAGGAGAAATAGTGGGGCGTAGGGGTTGGTAGAACGTGTAACCCATTTGTACTTGTTTATCGGGGAGATAAGTGTCCATGTATGCGGCGCGTCGTTCCCGGCCGACTCCTCTCATTAGTTGGTGGAAAAGATAGCGTCAGTTAGATTCCTTCTTTAATTGCTAAACTATCCGCGTCGCCAAGTGATTTACAGTGCCCGTTGTGCACTTAATATAAATGTTAGCTTTTCGTCCGACTCCGTCTGCGTCCAGATTTTTTATTTAACTTAGTGATATGTCGTTTTATATCTGTAGCCTGTAATGATAGAAACAACTTAGATGTGTACTCAGTTGTAGCCGAAAGATGAACACGGTGGCAAAGCTTTTACGCATTGTTTTTATTCCTAGTGAGGTGGATGTAGAAGTAATTACAGCGACACGTGTTTGAGCTTAGCGCGACTCGGACTGTTCCAAAGAATGGTATTGTAAGGGCGGGCAGCTAGCGAGTGTGGTAAGCGCATTACTGCTGAGAGCCGGCGGCTGCGACGCCGCTCGAATATACAATAGCTTGTATGCTCCCAGACGGATTCATAGGATAAGTGTTCCGCTGGCCGAAATGAGCACTGCCGTTTGGACTTATTCGGGAAAGGCGAACGTTTATGGTTCACCCCGGTACAAGGACTACGCAAATGTTAATACTGAGTTTAAATTACCGACGATGTAGGTATATTTACCTATGTAATAAAATAGTTACCGGGAACAAATCTGTAGGTACAAGAAATAAGTTAAAAATTACTATTATTTCGACATATTAAACAATCACTGGTTCGCCGTAAAATGCGATTGAAGGAATGATGTATTTAATCATGGAATTTATAAGACGAAAACGTAATAACAAAAACGACTCTGTTTTCTTCGCCGTATGCTTATAGAAGCAAAGAGGCAATGACTAGTAAATTATAACTAGCTGATACCCGCCCGCTCCGCCGAACGTAAAATAAAATTGAATTACTCTTGGGATCACAGCTTGGTAGTCGAATTGGAAATTGTTAGGCATAGTATAGTAGTATAGGAGTCCGGATCTCTATATAGCAATAGAAAGAAAATATCGTGAGGAAACCTGCACATCTTAGAAGTTATGAAAAAAATAGTATCGTGTGTGTGAAGTCTGCCATCTCGCACTTGGCCAGCGAGGTAGACTATGGCCTTAACCCTCCCAATATGAGAGGAGACCTATATTCCAATACTGGAATTACAATGAGTCGATTATTATTATTATTATTAAACGTAATTAGTAAAACGGGGGACTGTACTACACTTCTCTGCCTAACCCTTCGAGGATTACAGGTGTGATTTTACATCAATAACAAAATAATTTTATTTAAATTAAATTATTGAAGAATTCACCAAAAATTACCACCACGACTAACTTGTAATATTTTTTTAAAATAAAAACTCATTAATGGTTACCCTCCTATCAGATGGTCTGACGACCTGAAGAAGACAGCGGGAAGCTGCTAGATTCGGAAGGCCCAGGACCGGAAAGAGTGGCGCGGATTAGGGGAGGCCTATGTCTAGCAGAGGACATCTAGAGGTTGACGACGACGATGATGATGAATGGTTACCATAGCAACGGTTTCTAAACGTGGCCGGTTGGGGTCGTACGTCAGTGGATATAGATAAGTATATGTGTGGTTGGCTGTTGGTATATTGTCGAAATAATATATCTACTATTTAAAAAAGAAAAGAGGCACTAGAGAAAGCGGAGAGAAGAGCGGATGTGCGACGGGCGGGAGGGGATGGGCCGGCGAGGAGAGAGGAGGGATGTATGTAATGATAGGCGAAAAATTAATTTTGAATATTGTAAAATCCGTTCTTAGTGAGCGTCTACGTTCCGAAATGAATAACTATTCAAAATTCAAGTCAATTGGACAAGTCATATAGTTTCGGAGAGCTCGTGATGAGTCCGTTAATCAGTCATTGGTATTTCGCTTATATATATGACGCTATATATGCAATATAACACTATAAAAACTCTTAATATACAATAATAAAAACGTACTGTAATACTAATAGACTTTTAATCACTTCACAATAATTTTACAACTCAAAAATTTTGGTAAGAATGATCGCTCCGCCAAATGTCAGCCCATTTTATAGACTACCCTCTCCTCTCCTCTTTTCCCCTCTCCTCTCCTCACCGCTGCACAACAAATTAAGGCATCTCCTCACTGGTTCGTTACAAATTTATTGGTATCTAAACGTCACAGCGCTGATTCGAAAGAGTTAGATATAGTTAAAAAAATGATGAAAGACGTATATTGGTATGACTTATGTCTATAATATATAATCATTATAACTAAGCTTGAAGTCGCAGTTCCGAAATTTGGCTTAAAACTTTGAAGCCAAGTCGAATATCGAGTCATTTGGAGAAACAAAGTGCCCTAAAGTCGGTGTTCATTTCTTAGATATGTATTTTTTCAAAGCAGCGGTAGTACTCAGTGACGGCTTGCACTTTCTTTTTTTCTTTTTACCCGCAACCAGTAAGAGTTTAGGGGAATAAAGATTGTATTTTTCAAATCTTTACACCATTGAAAATATCCTATTATTATTATTACTTTTGAATCAATCTTCGTAATTCAAGAAGATCCATTTGATCAAAATGTCGTTAACATCTTTTTTAATTCACATGAAAAATAAACTGACTGCCTCGTTGGTCGTGTTGGTTGCAAGTGCGATTGCCGATAGGGAAGTCCCGGGTTCGATTCCCGGGTCGAACACTACAAAAATTTAGATTTTCTAGTAGTGGTTCGAAGTTTGGATATGTGCCCGATGCATGGCAATAGGCTCACCACCTATTCCATAGTGGGACGTACCTAAACGTAACCAGTGAAACGTGGGAGTGTTCTGCATTCCTCTGCCTACCTCTTTGGGATTACAGGCGTGAAGTTACGTTTTTTATGAAAAATAAATCAATATTTTTTTACAAGTCTTCTTGGCATAAGAAAAAATGTTTTTATGGCGTACCAATCATTAAACTCACCAAAAAAACCAAAGCGTACACAAAACAAAGAATCCACGTATTTAATTTAAAACTGAAGGGATTATCAACTTTAATTAGTTTGAGGAACTCTTAAGTACTGGCCCCTATTGTATCATCATTCCTTTCGAAATTGGCTTTATTTTATCTTGAATGCCAATAACACAGTCTTTAGATATTAAAATCTTGATACTTAATACAGTTATTGCAGTGCACAATTACACAAACAGTTAAATGACATTAAAAATATCTAACTATCAATTAAATACTTTTTTGTAATACATTACGCACTTTCAATTATTAAGATATTTGTAATGGACAAATTGTTCAAGAATTATGTACAAACATAGCCAGCATCGTAATCACTCACCTATTTTACAACAATGGAAAAAACTGTAAGAAAAGAAGCCACACATTGATCATCGGTCATCCATATTTATTGAGTAGATACCTACTTAACCTCAATCCATTCTACATACAATTTTTTTTCTTTTTCAGATTCTCCAGCTACACAGAAGTTGCTCTTAGCGATAACGAAGCCCTCTATACACACATGTAAGTAAATAACTTTAGTAAAATGTTGTAAGATTTATCAATCGTTACTAAAAATATTCCCCTAAATTTAAAATGCCTCCTACATTAAAAGTCAAATGCCCAATTATTGCCTGTGTTATTAATAAAAAGTCGCCTCTAACTTCAACGTCCGAACTTTTTATATACCTTCTACCAAACGTACCGTAGGTATCTTGAAAGAAGTATGAACTGTTTCCATGCTGAGAAAATACTACATAATATGGAATGAATTGAGTTCTGAATAAAATTCGTCTTCATAATTAAACAAGAACAGCTGCATATCCACAGTTATAAGCCTATATCCTTTGGATTAAAATATTTACCTGGTTACACCTCTATGGGTCCTGTCTTTGTCGTCTGAAGATATGGGTACGACGTGCACACAGCATAGGATTATGGGATCTACAAGGAGTTTTGTACGGGCCTTATTACCTATCAAACAATACGAATATATTCACATTATAATATGTTTTAAGGTTATATTATTCGGATAAACATATTTGTCTTGTTATAAGTAGGTACCACAAAAGCGAAGAAAGATAATATAAAGTATCCCCAATCTGTAATAAGCTTTAAAGGGTATATTTTTAATCAAAGGATAATAGGAAGACGAAGGATAGCCGAGCGTTCTTAAGCTTATCTGTCGACAGAGGATTATCCAATAGTGAAATTCTTCTTCGAAGTATTAATTTAGGCGACGACCTATAATTCCTACTTCCGACGATAAGGTTTTACTACTCTTAATGTTCTTAAGAAAAACATTTATTTCACAATATTAATTATTGTCTGCCCCAAGACAGATAATTTTTCTTCAATCAAGAATTTAATTAGAATTTATTACGTGAAATGAACAATTTAGTGTTCCGTGCAAATATTAATATATAAATATGCTTCGTGCATTCCGTGAATAATAAAAACGCCATTAGACATTATAAGACAGGGTTTCTTATTCTGCTTTTCTCACTTTTATCTATGTTACAGCACCTAATAGATAGGTATACACTCCTCTTGTCATCTAACAGTTATAAACCAAGAATGACGTCGACCATTCGAAACTCGAAAATTTAAACCACATTTATCATGTTGGTACAGTGAAATATTATTAGTAAATAAAGTGTTCTTTATATAAAGTTAATAAAGGGAGATTATATTTCTCTCATGTAATCCTGCAAAATATGATGAAAAATCTACCAATTTAAATACAATTTTTATATAACCTCGCTATTTTCAGTCTTGCTTTCTTGCATCGTTATTAATTTTTAAAACTCTTCTGAGATGCAAAAATAAAAGAAATGTGAATACATGAATGCTATTGCCAGAGAAATTTGCTTAATTAAAAAAATTGGACACGGTGTGTTTTAATATTTGTGTGCTTTTATGCATACTTTAGCACTTAAAGCAAAAATTTACACATTAGTTTTAGCTTATAAACACGTGAGTTACCATAAAAAAAATTATTTGTAATAATATCATGCACACTTTTCATGATGCTAGCAATAAGACTGAAGCTCTAAGCATTTGGTTTCTCCTTTCTTATTTTTTAAACCGAAGGTATATTTAATTGGTCTAAACATGAGAGTCGATAAAATAAACATCACACCATGCCAGTAACCCACAAAGAGGTAGGCAGGGGAGTGTAATAAACTCTTACGTTTCATTAGTTAGGCTTACTTTCCACTGTGGAATACATGAGAGTATAGCCATATACCGGGCACAAATGAAGACTCCGAGCCACTTCTAAAAATATTAAAATAGAAAACTCCAATAGCATCCAAACGGACATCGAACCCAGGAACTCTCGATCAATAAATCAAATCGTTCATAAATAAATTAACAATTTTAAAACAGTCTTTAAGAAAATCGAATAAAAAAATCGTAATACTGTGTCAATCACCAAAACAACAAGGTTTACATCATAAAATTATTTGTAGTGCTTGAAATATGTTACGCATCTAAGATAAAGTAATTGTGCCAATCATTTAATAAAAGAAAGGGATAAAATATTTTAGCTAACAAACCGTATTGATGGAGTGACGGATCAGTTTCTACGAAAGGAATTCTGGCTTTCGTCGTCAAATACATACCTCTATGCACGAATCACAGAGTAAATAAACTAAATTATTATATTATAATCATATTATAATGACTGAATGACGTCATGATCTATATTCGGTAGGTAACAATTAATATTTAATTATATAATACTATATACAGACGTGAACAACTTAATCAATTGTAGACAATCTGTAACGTTCGATATTTCCATTGTTTAAGAATATGTTTTCTACACCAGACTCATCACTTCAACATTGACATTCCCTTAAATTATTATTTCGATTTCCATTTTAGTATATAGACACTTATGACTTTTCGAAGTTGGATTACCTGATGACTCATAATTAAAAAAAAAATACGAAATACATAGCTTAGAAACCAGAAGTAATTATAAAGAGTTGCTTTATAATTACTTCTGGTTTCTTAATGACAAAATAATTAGGATAAAGGCTGATAATCAGAAAGTTCATAAACGATGTATTTGTGTATAAATATATAAATAAATTCCTTTTACACCAGACGGCACCAACTTATGGTCTTGTGGTCATCACACAAATATTTCTCCTAGATGGGTAGGAATCGAACCCCCGACAGCTCAGCAGTTAGGGTTACTGACCACTAAACCAACGGGCCAATAAAATATATTTAAGGATAGACCTGGATACTTGTGACTTCCCTATGTCTATTTAATACTGAGTGATAGGGGCGTTAAAGTCTCTGAAACCGACGTACATGTATGAAAAGGTATTTGGTACTCAATACTTTCTGGGAACCCGTAACAAACCTGGCATGATCATATAACATGTCAAGTTAATTATTTTTAAAATCTAATTAATCTAAATATGTAATGAAACTATAATTAATTATATTAATAGAGTGGCGAATACATGTTTGATTTTAAATTTTTTTAATAAACATTTTGAACGAAACACGATAATAAAAGAATTGTATTCCCAGTACTAGCAAGGAGTCTGGGTTTGTACCCGGTGAATAGTATAGGCTCACCCACTATTCCACGGTGGGATATCATCATCAATAACATCATGAATGGCTTCTAGGCGTACATTGCTTGACATTGGTCTCCCTCGGCACCACTATGGTCGGTTAAATAACTGGTAAACCGTAAAAGTTTACTGTAGACCTCTTTGTACCCCTTCAGACAAATACAAGAGTAACGTTATATGTATTTTTATTCTAAGAAAAGCGAATTATTTTTTAGATAATGAATGTCTTATAAAATCATAATATTATAATTATAGATGAACTCGCATATTAAAGATAATGAAAAACTAAAGCATATATGTTAACTATTGTTATAAATGACACGTAATTTCTGATAGCAATTTCATTCATATTATAGTATAATAATCTGAATAAAGCATACAACGTGAGCCTTTAAAATTTTAAAGAAAAATCAATCGCTTAATACGGCCGGCGCTAGAGGCGCTACTATCGCCCGTTTTCTCATTGGCTGTCACTGTGCTGCTATCTCATCTCTCGCATCCGCACCCAGCTCTGTTTCGCTCTCATCTATTGTTGTCTATGACAACTACAAGCCTCACACCGACGCGTCATCTTCGTCGGGTTTTATTAGTATTTAATTTTAAGTGACTTAGAAAATTGTGATAAGTATAATTTTTATACACATATGGGTGATAATATTAGTGATAAGAATTGTTATGTCATTGTTGTTACGTGAATTACCAAACGAGGTAAGAAAACTGTGAAGTGCGTGACGACAGAATTTGTTTGGGATTTGCGGGATCGATAACCCGGTCGGCTAGCCATGAGGCGCGACGCTAAGGTTATGTCGCGAGTCGCGAACCAGTATCCGAGTTCAAGTAACGGTGTCGCGGGGCGGCCCGGGCTGGTTCATGTT
>DWEC01000168.1:0-20181 GCA_018245735.1 Microceris miodesmiata
ACTGCTACTTCTGAGTTCTGAGGACTGAAGTCGTCACCTCTAGTATCCACGAAGACTGGCAACCACACTCTTCAAACCGAAACAAAGTCGTTTGCTAGTTGCGATAGAACAGAAGAACGATGAAAAAATATTATCCTTATAAGAAAACACAATTATTGTCGGAATAATTGAACGGTTAAACAAATTACGTAAACAAACTGTTATTATGTTTGGAACTAGTTATGTGTTTATACCTGTATATCTGTAATTGTAACACGCTAAAGTTAATTCGTACGAAGTTATATATCGAATATTTATGTAAGAATTAAAACTTGATTTTTAATACATTCTTTATAACTTTTGAGAACGAGACACGTATATACATATATAATTTTAATCAAATTATTATTTAACAGGCAATAAATTATGTATTAATATTACATTTTTGAGAAGTGTGGAGAATTTACTGTTTGCATATACTTAGTTTTGACATACATATTCTGATAGAAAGTTGTAGGACGACATATTGCTATAAGTAAAGATGAATCTACTTTGTTCTTTGACACATTTTGAGTTAACTTTTAGGGTCATCCTAAGTATTAAAAAGTACAGGGAAATGATAAATTGTAACTATTCTTTATCGATAGTTTAGTTTTATTGTTTGTATTTACATAATCCAATTAATAAATAATTGTCTTTACAACCTTGTCACTGCAAGAAAATATTTGTTCAATGCTGGAACCATTAAAGGGTTAACGATGATTTATGATTACAAAATTGTTATAATATCGTCACACCAGATCCCTTACGAGGTAGGTAAAAAACAGTGCTAAATATCTCTATCCTTACAGACCTGACTGTATATATCTATCTTTACAGACCAGACCTGAATGTAGAAGAGTACTTCTTCTACATTCAGTATAACAATTGTAAAATATTAGTTACTTCTAAATACAAATACGTACCTTCCAATTAAGGCCAGGAAAAATTAAAAAAGATAGACTACCGTTTCATTTAAAATTAAAAATGTATTTAAATATCAAAAACTTACCGCGAGTTCTCGAACTTTAATCGAAACGTTCTTACGTATAGCACAACACAGAAACAGCGCGCACGACGACCAACTGAATTGTATTGTATAATTCTTGTCTAACCACCTGCGGCTTTGCCGTTGGAGGGGGTTGCGTGCCGTGAAACTGTTGTGTTATGGATGACATGAATACACAGACGCAACCGTGCCAAAAAATGAAACAAACAGTCGTAATAGCTGGTAACGTAAAACATTATCCTGAACACCACTTAACTGTAATTTTGCACATTATTATCCCTCAATTAATTTAAAAATTGATTACCATGATTGGTCGATCGGGCTTTAAAAAAACTTATTAAAAAGATAGTTATTCTAATTTGTTAACAAATAGAACTAAGTACAATGTATTTCAACACTATCATCATCGTCAACCCTTTTCATTGTTCCACCGTGAAATAAGGGTGTTCTCTCAGAATATATAACATCATAACATAACGTCACTTCTTTATTTTCTCGATGGGTTGGGCAGAGGAGTGTATTACCCACATTTCATCACATATGTTATACGTTCTGTAGACTAGGGGATGAGCATTGCTATACACCGGGAACAAAATCCAGACTCCATCCTACTACTGAGAATTTCCAATTAGAAAAACCCAATAATACCTCGATCGAATTGAAGTTCGATCCCAGGACCTCATGATCAGCGGTAGTAAATTATTTAAATGAATAAAATGATTTATTAAGTATTTATTATACTGTCTTATGCGAAAGTCAATATACGGTACCTGTTGCAAAAGTAAAGGTAATTTACGAGTAATTATCTATATTGAACTCAAAGGGGATTTAATTAAGAACAGCATACATCTCTATTTCAAATTTTTGTTTAAAGAATGATAAAAATCTTGACTGATTTTCAGTCATTTGATCATTCAATGGCTTTTCGATATCGTATTTAAATAAAAGGCTATATATTTAGTTGAAATTAATATAATTAAATATGTCTTTAGTAAAGAAAATATTGTAATTATTCATTGAAAAATACCTATAACATTATGTTAATATCATTTGATTTTTAAATAATTGCATTCGTTTAGTGGATGCAAATTTGTTATAAAATTCTCGTAATTTATGTATTATAGTCAGGCGTAAATTAAATTCATGAACTACTACTCGTATATTGAATTTAGCAAACATGCAAAATTAAATCTTTAAAAATCATAGATCGAGTACGTACTATGACGTTTGCTATTGTGTTTAAACCATACTTATGTTAAAATGATTCAAAAATGACGAATTGATGATAAATTATAATATTACGTAAATATTTTTTTTATTTAGTTAATTCTGTTCACATAGCGACATCTATGGAAACTGTAGAGTACTAAATCGAATACTGACGTTATTATTGATCTGACATAACTCTTTCATTTTAGATAAGTATTGATGGTAAATTTTCAAAGTCACTACAGGTGGCGCTTATTACAAAAAAAATGTAAAATAAATTGGATGAAACAAATCTTGTGACACTTCGTTTAAAATTTCTGTCTCATAAAACATGCAAACAACTAAACAACGGTTCTGGTGCTGGATCCTCAATGAACAGCATAGTCTAATTTAAAGTACTTGTATCTATTAATTGCTATTAGTGCCTAACAAGACATTGCTTTTAAGACAATGGCAGTGGTTTTGTTCAATGCTTTTTAAATTGTAGGTACCTAAAGCCGCGACGAATATTTTTAAGTTTAATTAACTGGTACCTACTATTTCTGGATGTTCGTGTCGTTGTGTAATATTTCCATGGCAACCATTACACTTGTATAAACCAATATCACTACGGCTTTGTTCACTACCACTAGGTACCGTGTACTGATAACGAAGTTTTGCAAACGAATTTTAGTATGCTACTTCTTATCCGGTCAAATTAAAATTTTGTAAACATGTATTTTTTAGCAAGTTTAGGCTCGTTAAATTTGCCTCGATATTAGTCTATTTACGTATTATATTAGTCACAGAAACTTCGCAAGATATGTTAAGTTTAGTTTGATTCACATTTTTACCTTAATGTGCAGTGTTTAATGAAAGTAAAATTACTTTTCATATCAATTTATAAAAAAAGGTTGTAGATATACTTCCAGTCTAATACTCACTGAACTGTGCCTTTAAGTGTTCTATCTTCATTTATTATTGTATGTCTAGTTTATAACTAAATCCATGACAAATGCTGCATTTGCATAATGAGTTTGACGCTTCTTGTCTTCGTATTTTGTATGGGAAATTAAACATGAAGGGCCTTCGTTTTGACCCTGTATCTATTCACACTTTTTAGAATAGTAAAAGCATTGGTCCTGTGCATGTCCATTTTTAATCTTAGCTACATTATTTTATTTTCCATTATCATAAAGGAAATATTATTATAACATTGTGTCACCAGGTCCTTTACGGGATGAGCAGGGTTATACACACCTGACTACCTTCTGCTACATTCATCAATCTATAGTACACGTCTTCGTACATTTTCGCCAGTTTCATAACAGTTCTGACGTCTTATTCTATTCTATATTCGTCCTATTCGTCCTATTCTATTCTCTTTATTTACATTTCTTTGTAAAATTATCTATTCGCTAATGATATTGTTATTACAATATATGACTATTGACGTTTTTGTGATGCCTGCTTTTCATTTCAATTAACATACATAACTTACAGTCAACACTATCAATAATTATACAAATATAATACTCAATACTATTACATCCAATGCCTACGTACTTGAGTGAGGAGTTTTAGATCAGTTGCATAGTTATCACGTCCTTAATAGAAACAGAAAGTGGGTAACGTCGTCACAAATGATATTAAACTCTCATTACTATTCATTATTTTCTTTGGGTGAGTAGACACTTATTTCGTAAACTCTTTGAAAATTGACAGTGTGCTATTAGTACTCAATTAGAAACAACGTATTTTTTGTCATTTGTACAAAGTTTTCTTACAACGGCAACAATTAAAACCGTTTTAAAAGGAATTCAGTGTGTGAAAAGACATTTTAAGGTTTACAGTCTTTTTAAATAACATCTTTGCCTGTGGAGTAGGTATTCTAAATTATGTCATTTTCTTTGTCTTTTTTATGCCATTTTTAAATAAATATAACGTCGTAGCTGGTCCGTATACCCGCACTTCGCCAACCGTTGACTATAGCCCAAACACTTATTCTGGGAGAAGACCCGTGTCTAACAGTGGAATGATACAAAGGATTGTTGAATGACTTAATTTTAGATAAAACATGTACCTACCAGGTCCAAACCTGTAAATATTCCAAAGTATTTCATATATGTAAAGGCATATTTAAAAGACTTTAAACAGTACAGGACGTCACGATTTCCTATGTAATTTTTACTTCCGGTTGATATTCAGTACGGGCTTCGTATGTTTTGTGACTAATCGCATCTATTACTACTGGATAATAATCCTAGCGGTCTTGTTTCGCAGTTGGATAGATAAAATGGTATAAATGGAACGAAATGTGGGTATTACAATGAAATTATCGCCTACACCTGAAGTTACCTGCCGTAACGTTACAATAATGATCATAACATACAGGATGTGTGCAACATGGAGAGAAAGAGTGTATATATATTTATGGACAAACGCATAAAAAATAAGACAAAAATTATAAAAATGCATGATGTATATCTAAAACTTCGTTAAACTGCAATTATATTTTAAAATACGTTTAAAACGTAGAGATATCTGGTATTCTACTTTCGTACAACCGTAAGAAACCTGGCGTAACGGTATAATAATAATAACAAAATATTTTGGCTAGACTACAAGCGGAGTACAGAGAATATATACGTTACGTTACTGCATTACGAGTGCAACAGAACATCGTAATGATCTGCCGCTTACGAACGGTTACGAACGAAAATGAATAAAACATGAAACACCACCATCATGATGTATCACTTTATTATTAGCCAATACACACACGTCTCATGAAACACACGTATATTACGCTAGGCGGACCTAAAATATGAGATTGTTGATGAATGCAGGTATGGAGACTATGAGTCACCTATCTTAACCAAGTAGATCAGATACTGGCTGGGGAGTTAGGAGTATCTGCAACCGATTTTCGTATAGAGTGATTTATTTAGAAGAAAAACGTCAGCTTTTTAGGGATAGATACTCATGGCACTTCGTGCTCACTGCCGACCCCATAAGGAATCTGGCGTGATGATATAATTTATTCTATGTTAAGTATTCCTTAAATATACATATATTAAGACTCATCAACTTGACGTGTATTTCCCAAAGTTATTATGTAAATTAGCTACATATAAATATTATTACTATCTATTTGAAATATTCTAAGACAATTGTGATATTTTGATTATATTAAGGAATCACCATCACCATTATCCTGTCTTAGTTCAGTACTGGACATAGGAACCCACAAGGGATTTGCCCATGATAATCCCATAATGTCTATAATACCCACGTTGGACATTCGGGTTGGGAATTGCAGAGTGCATCTTCCTTTCACCACAAAATCAAACATCTTTTGCTTTAAAACCAATACATGAGTTATATCCTACAATGAGGGTCATGTTTTACTATTTATATTCCACAAACAGTCTTAGAACAAGCATAAATAAACCTTTCAGGGTTTCTTACGATTATTATTTATAGTAAATACATAGTATCAAAGGACGGAAATACCTATACATAACATACATATATATTTTTACTTCCATCTTTGAAACTGTTTCTGTAGAATTAGGACATCTAAATACTTTCCTTTAATATTAAAATTATCCAGTATTAAAATGATACTAGAAGATTTAAAGGTTCAGCAGCCAAATTGTTGATCTATAAATCCATTTCAACATGCCAAGGCGCTCTGACCTAGAATTGAGTTATAGTTGTTAAATTTTTATTCGAAGTATAGCCGTCAAGGCGCCAAAAAGAGAAAGTTGTCCACCTACGAGGCGCTGGAACCTACGCAGCTTCTTCGTAACCGTAGTGTAAGTTCTATAACATTATTTAATCGAGCTATGCAGACGTATGGTCTATAGCTCACAGGCCACTTCCGTTGTCTAACATTTTAAAGTACCACGTGCTTTTCAAATGATTTTATATTCCAAAGTGACTAATAAGTGGTGCGAGTTCAGTGAATGAAAACAAGTAAAGGGTGTTTAAATAAAGCCTTCATATAATACAATATATACGATACAATATCAGTGATAAAATAGCTGTTCAAAAAGATAAAATATTAGTGAAACGGTAGTGAACATCACGTTACGGATTTTATCAGATATTTGCACGGGTCAAAATGTAATGAAAACGATGCTTAGCTCACTTATTGGATCCAGTAATATCAGTACATCGTCGTGCTCACTGTTGCTTATCGTGTGATATATTATCTTGCCACATTCGGCCTTGTTATCCGATATGGAAATTCGAGAAGTTAGAACTGGACACGCATAAGGCACAGTGAAGTTACATGCGATATCTAGACGGAACCCCGGTCGCAGTTGGTCACAGGATCCAAAGAGTTCCACACGTCCGATTTTATAGGAAAACTCCATAGCATGCGTCGTAAAGACCCAGCGCTGCCGCAAGGCGCTGGGAGAGGTAGGAGCTTGATAGCGATAAGAACGAGTCAACATCAGCAACGCAAAATGCAAGGAATGAGATCACAGTTACCCCGAAGCTATTCCTCGCCCGCTTCTCACAGTGATCCAGATGCAATGCATTCAAGTCAACCCAAAACATATGTCGTGCGAAGCTTTTCATCACCTGACTCTAAGCAAATGAGTTACAGAAGAAATTCAGATTCTTTCTACAGGCCCAAGACACATGGATCGAGAAGTGAGCTCGACTCTGATCTCGAAAATTTCGAGCAATTTGAAGAATGTTTTATAGATATTGATGCTGATCAAGAAGAAACAGTATTTGGTCCATTCAGAAGAAGTCCTGAAAAAGATGAACCAAAAAGAGTAGTCACAGCCCTACTCCCTGGCAGTGGAATTCAACGAGTTATAATTAAACCAATATCGACGGGTACCACACAAACTTTACAAAGTGCTAGAGATGCCATGAGAAAAATGCAAAGGGAGAAAGACGAAAAAGGTGAGTTGGACGCGGAAATTGTTTATCGTCACATGAATCCATAATTCAGGTGTTCAGGTTATAGAGATCAGAGCCTACGAGGTTGTATCAAAACTTCATCACAAACAAACCCACACAAGTAAAATTATAATTAACATAACTATCAAGAACATCAAGGCAACGTTTCGCAAGGTCATGGATGTGTTACATGAACGTTTAGCATTTAAGCTCGGATTTCTTCATCGTGATAAGTAATCAATGTCGAATTCGCAATGCTTGTCTTACTTAAAAATGCCGTTAGCTAGATTCCAATCAAAGTCCAATCGATTTCATTACTTATTACGAAAAAACATGTACAAGGCTGTTCTTCTCATAATACCTTAACGAGTCTATACGTTTCAGGTTTCACCTCACAGAAATTTCGACCTCTGCTGGTAAAGATGCCAGCGCATCACTCGTTGCAGTCATCTATGGAACACTCCTCTCCGGGGATAGAAGAACTGCAGTCATCTCCACAGTTGGAGCTGGAAGCTTTAGAACTGGAAAGAGAAATTGACAATGGTGAACAGCATCTGGAAGGGGGAGTTGCTATCGCCACTGAGGAGAGTGATGCGGACACGGTAAGTTTGTGTTTATCTTTTTATTACTACGGATAATTCATGTTTTTGATTGTTAGTGTGATCTTCAAATTCCACGTTTATGATATCGTTCGTTTCACGTGTACATCTAAAGAGTACAATTTAAACGTTCGATGGTTAAATAATTTTAACCTAATAATTTTACAACTGGCTGCCCTATATTTTTTAACGTCTCGTTATAATTTGCAATGCTTGTAATGTTTAATGTATTTAAAAGTACTACATACATTAAAATGGTTTCGTTAAAATCATACTATATTTTACAATTTCAATAGAGAGTCGAATAAGAGATATGGAATCGATATAGCAGAACCAATATTTGTTGATTGGCTATAACAACACCTTAATGGTACAAAGATAAAAAATATTATGTTGTTTTTTTATATTTTATATACATATATGGCAATACTCAAAGGACCGACTATAGAAATTGAGATTGCAATCCTTTTATAATTTTTAAAACTATAAGGTTAAATTTATTAGATCTTTACCGGCCGACGCATGCGGTTGTCACATTAATAAGAAATTGTGTGGTTGAGGTTTCTTAGGTAAACGTGAGCCATTTTGAACTTTACACATTACTGCCACTCAAGAAGCAGTAAACATTGCTAATCTTAACAATTGTTTAGGAAGCACGATATATAATTTTGAGGCTGTATGCAAGAGTAGCGGCTCGTATAAAAGGTTTATTTCAACATATTTATGCAACACTATTCACAAATACATACTAAAAGCTTTGTTAGCCATTGATAGAAGAAGGCAACCGTTTAGCGTGGCTGTTCTTACAATCATATAAACATATCAGTTTATCTTGCAAACGTTGCATAACATTTCGTCTATTGTATTATGGAAGTCGCGTGAGAATAAACGCGGAATAAAGACTCATACTTTATGATATAGTTCAAGTACGTACTCGGTGTTCATGTAAATAGTTATGTAAGTGTAGTTGTGTATATGCAAATAGTTATAAAAAATTCTAGAAATTTTTATTCAGCCAACCATGCCGTGTATCCCTTATCGAGCCACATCAAGTTTTAACATGCAACATGTTTTATAAATCGCCCCTTTTATTGCTTTATGTTCATTTGTTGATATAACTGCCTTATTTTAAAATTTTTATGTTAAAAATTTGAAAACAATGTTCTACAATCATGGCAACCCTATATTGAGTTTAGCACGTTATTATTCTTCACAGATTCTCTTCAGTTGCTCAGATCCATACTTATTATAAATTATTACTATTCCACAAACTTCTAGCGGAGTCTAAATTAACGTTAACTCCTCCTTAAACTCTTAGGTCTTGCAAATGACTTCCATACCAATTTTATATTAGTTCGACCGTCTTATACACTTACTATACTTTTAGTAGAGTCTTTACCGTCCGCAATACGTGTTACGCCTGACTATAAATATTTAATATTTGTTTGTTTGTTTTTTTCTTTGACAAAATTAAATTTTAAAATGCCAGGTCAGTACGTCTGTACATAATGTACTTGTGCATCTTATTAATAATGAATTATGAAACCGTGAATTGTATTTTCGTTTCACACTATACTCTTGTAGAATTAGAATGCATATGATTGAATGCATATGATGAATGTGAAAGAATCACCGAAGTTCTGCAAGGATGAAGATATATGGTACGCCATTCTCTCTAAGTAACCCAGGCGAAAAATATGTATGTATGTTAAATTCATATACTGGAATATGCTTTTCAAATAAATGCTCTTCCACATCCAACATTCATCGAGTGATATGTTAAAAGCGGCACTCTATAATGTTGATAAACAATAATGTTTGCGATTGCAAATGTATTTCTATTAACCTCGTCTGTTATCAGTGTAGCGAAGTACTATTAATTAAAACATGTTCGCTGAGACCCGGTGAGCACTTTATTCACTTTCATTACTTCCCGTATTGTATTTGATAAGGATATTCGGATGTTAAAAAAATACTAACTATAAAATGAGAAATCAAAAAGTGTAGTTCATTATTGGGAATATTTAAGTCTTACGTAGTTTACCGCTTTCAAAGTAGTTATAGGCACAAGTGTCTATGATTTTAAAAACTGTCAATTTCTTTCTTCTTTCGTTCTACTACTTAATTGTTAACGAATCTTCTTAAAACTGGATAACCGACTTACAAATACAATTCCCCAGGAGAAATAATATCCAATCTCCAATCCAACTCCTATCCAACTCCAACAGTCAAACTATCGTATATAAATTATTTTTCTGGTACAAAATAGCAATATGGTTGTATTCCGCTGCGTGCTTAATTTTACCGCCAAAAATAGCATAGCGAATGCTATTTTTGGCGGTAAATTAAGCACGGATCGGCCTTGCTCAATGTGGTCCAATTTATTCTTAGGTAATTCTTAATCAACATTAAATTGAATGGTTTCACATATTGGATATCAAGGCGGTTTATTTAATGTACATAATATATCATGTCCATTCAAAAACGTTTTCAACTTAGGTAGATGCGACGTCGCTTTTTGTACGAAATTAAGTATTTGAAGAAATAAATATCATATGACATTTCGTATGTAAATCGATAGAACGTACCTAATATCATGGACTTCTTTTATAAACATACAAAATATATGTGTTTCATGTTGAAGGTAAATTGTAAATACAATAAATATATTTCATTTACGTCTAAGTCAATAAATATATTGCATTTACGTATAAGTCATTTACGCTCTTAACCGCGTAAGGTTTATAAGCCAGGAACTTTAGAAATATGAATCAGAAATGACTGAATAAGTTTTCATTTTTTAGTCTTTTATTATTCACAATTTATTGTTGTCTATGACACAGCCTTTCACTTGACTTTTTTTATCGAGAGCGTTTAGGCAAAATGGAGGCAAACCTAATCAGAACATTTTTTGCATGGAGAATTTCCGCCTAGAATAAAAACAGTAAAAATTTTCGAGCGAGATGTCATGATCAGCCTACCATTTTACATTCGTTTCTTTACTGGTTTGGTTTATACTTGCCAACATCGCTGCCAATCGGCCCATTGTGTAGGCTATTTCCGAATTTGGAGATCCATTTCCAAGAATTGGGTTACCTTGTCCAAGAGGAGAAACACTAAGAAGTAGGTAAGATAATATCATTCTTACTCCACATTTAAAACAGAAAAATATTAAAATAAATAGCTGCAAAGTATTGGTTTTTTTTTTAACATAGCCTGCCGTCCTGTTTGAAACGTTTCTGGCCATTTATTAGAATTACGGGCAGAGACAGACATGTCTAAAAACGAAAGCTACATTTAATTATTATTCTATCATCACGTAATGGATCTACATTACGGGGTAGACAGGCAGCATCGTCAGACATGGCTTCGGCTACATTTATCACGCTCTTTATACATACCCGCCAGTTTTGATTACGCCTCATTTTATATATGTCTCACCCATACACTCATCAGCTCATACAATATAACCATTATAGTGAACATAAATGTTTTAAGAAAAAAACGAGGAAAAAATAACATTTCAATGCAGGAATCCAGACGTATTTATAACCTGACAATTTCATCACGCACCGGTTGCGCCACGCTGGCCGAAATAATCCCACTATCAGAACGTTTTTACCGACCTATTTCTAGGCGAGCTTTATAAATGAACGTTTCGTTCTCATTCCATGAATGAATGGTTCTTTGTTGCCGTGTTCTCGGCATCTACTTTTATTTAGGGTAATTACCGATATCAAAAATTGTGCTCAGATACATTCCATCGACGTTTAATGTAGCAGTTAAAGGAAAAATCATTTTTTTTTTTATAATAATAATTTACTACTTCGTTGGTCGAATGGTATCAAGCGCGACTGCTGATTTCCTGGATTAGACTCCCGGGTCAAGTACTATTGGAGTTTCTTCACTTAAATGTTCTGGTTAAAAAATTTAGTAGTACCTCCGAGTCTGTATCTGTGCCTGGTGTATGGCAATAGGCTCACGACCTATTCCATGGGACGTAAACGTAACTAGTGAAACGTGGGAGTATACTATACTCCTTCGAGGATTACAGGCGTGCCGTTACGTTTCAGTAATAAAGTTTTATGATAACACAAAAAATATTAACATAATTTAAAAAAAAAATTTATTATGGGCAAAGGAAGAGTCTCAGCTTCTACTAGCACAAGTGACCTCATACATCGGTGTTTTTCAGATTCTCCCTCTCCCTCTCCCGCGTCGTTTGAGTTTTATGAGTTCATTCTCCGATTTATGTATTTTATATTTTGTATCACACATATTGTCATCATACCGCATGAACATCCTAGATGAAACGCAGTTGAACTTTTTAATCTAGGTACATACATACGTACCTTCACACTTAATATCTGATCAGAAGTGACGCAATTACATAACATGTTTATTTTTATGTTCATCTGCATGTTGTAAATAGTTGTCTTTAAAACAAAGTAGATACTTCTAAACAAAGTGACTATTCTTTAATTTGTTGTTGGGCGACAATAATGACTTTGTTGACCCAATTGATGACTCGTACCAGTCCCACAGTCCCCATTGAGAGATGTTAAAATGTGATTTGTTGTTTTTAACCGCCTTCAAATGTATTATTAAATTCTAACTTTGCTTTATTGTTTAATTCCTGGAGTATTAACAAAGAAGTTTTGTTATAAATGATCTCTCAGAAGTATAAAACTTCATGTCAATCCCCGAGATTTCCTATGTATGTCTAAAATTAATATTAATAGAACAATATTTTAATAAAAAAATAAAAAAAAAGTAACTTAGTGATTTGAAAATCCGTTTTCCCCTTTAAAGGCACAGATTGGAATTCTTGTTCGCACTCTTCTATAAAATGCCTGTTTTAAGTTATAAATAAGAATTGTAATACTGAAGGAATATATAGTAATCGCTATATTATATCTAAGGAAAATATAGTAATCGCTATTGTATAGTCTGCTAGACAGGCTATGAACTTAATCCATTGCAGTCTAATTGTAAAAGAACACCTGTGTTCTGTACTGGAACGATGAAAGAGTTGAGAAGGGTGATGATGATGACGAATCAATTTAACACGTATGTTCTTTGTAATAGTACCATATTTATTAATTTAAATGTTGCGTGTTTTACATGAAATATATTTCAGGAGTTATATAAATGTATTCATGATTGCTCGACCAAGGTAACAATGCGTTTGAATAACGCAAATATTTGTATAAATATTGGACGAGTTTTCAAAATAATACTCTGGCTGTCACGGTTGGAAGAGCTGGCAAGTTTACAAGTTTACCTCGCGTGGTTATATTACTCAAAGCTGTATCATTAATACACACTGTATTACGAAAGTATATCTCATTACGTTCTGGAAATAGCCAGGCGTCGTACCGCCAACAACAAAGGCCCTTTGAAGTTTATTAGGTACTAACTAACGACACGGATTTACAAATGCATGCACCCAAGATTTAATCTTTCCATCTTACATACATAAGCGTAAAGGGAACTATCATAAATGTATGTACCTACATATATATTGAGCAAATAACTCGTGTATCAACACGGTAAAGTCAATTATAACTCAGTTATATATAACTCGGTAATTATTTTCACAGTTTATATTAAGAGCGGGCGCTTTGTATCGGTATAAAATATTCGATTTATGTGTGCAACAGTTAATTAAACCTTGTACGTATATGGAAATGAATATAAATAAAACATTTTATGTATACAATGATTTATTATTAACGAGATGATGTTATTGGATGCGGTGACAATAGCACGTGCACGCTCACGCTATCGGTGGCCCGTGCGCGCCCGATAACGGCGCACAAACAACGCGACCGTCCAGCGCGCCGCACCGCCACAACAAAACGTATTTTGTACCGACTCACCGCACGCCGTAACAACACCAATTAAGTATATAGTGACTATAAATTTCTCGTCGCCAACGGTAACGCACCCGTTCCCGTGGCAGCTAGACGTAAACATTGCGTGATCGATACCGGTACCACCGTGCTCCATACGCAGCTGGTGTTGATAATTTCTCACCTAGTGTTTGCCGGTCTCGTGGAAGAGGTGCGCGACTGTCCAGCAGCGGGAACAATGAGCCCGCCTTGACCTTGCCGCGCGGGGGCCGGGGAGCGCGATGACGCCAGCGCGGTTGGCACGCGGTTCGGCTTTCGGGTGCGATCCTTCGCGGACGGCATCCGCGTAATCGGCGGTCAGCGTGATTCCGAAGTTTGTGTCAAAAATATCGGGGCGGGTGGGTGCCGCGACGCCGGGAACTCGCGACGCGCTCATTCCGCGAGCCGGCGCCGACGCCGACGCCGACGCGCCTCGAACGATCGACCGACTAAACCGACACCCGACGATCGAGTATCCGCGAAATGCTCGTTCATCGACATGGGTAATGTGCAGTGTTGCGCTAGCGACCGTCCCCACGAAGGAAAACAACCGAAGAAACCGAAGAACAAGAAGAAGAGCAAAAAGAAACAAAAATTGCCCAGTGCAAAGACTAACGGAATAGGAGGTGGTAAGGGCGAAGAAAGTGTACAGAAAGTAGTAAAAGTGGCTGAAGACGCATCCGAGCGGGTTGCGCCTACGGAGGCGCTGGCGCAAGGAACGCCGCCCGCCAGCGAACCTCAGGAGCAGTCCGTCAAAGAAACCGAGAACCAGGGTTCGGTGGAATCTAACGAGCCGAACGTTCCCGAAACCGATGTATCGCGTAGTGAAAACATGGCTATTGCTAGGGAGCGCTTTTTTGGTCAGGTAAACAGCACCCATTTATTTCATTTTCCTGTTCATAACATAGGAACAAGGTCTGGCGCTGCGCTGCGGAACGATCTAATCCCCTTATCGTGGCGGAACGAATCGGTTCGCCTAACAGGGGCCGCTCTGCTTTATATCAAGTATATCCTGATAAAACTTTTAAATGCTGTCTGTTTTCGTGCATTATCTAGAGTGTTTAGATCAGTTTTAATAAAACAGATGTTTGAATAATCTTAACATTATCACTGTACTTGCAACATTCGTCGGTAATGCTAAATAATCAAGATAAAAGAACACATAATTTAATTAAAAGAAAAGAATCGCAATACTTAATAACAAAACATAATATATAAGAAACCTTATGATTTAGACAATTATCAACACAATAAAATTATTTAATTGCTCAATTTTCCATTTCCATTTAAATTTTCCATTGTTTTTCCGAAGAAGATTTTTCTTTTTATATTTATTCACATTTTACCAACTAAATTGGTTTCGTATTAACTTTTTATAATTTTAGATAGTTAATTCTCAATCGCAGACTATTTACCAGTGCAAATACAATTATGTAACTAAACGTCAAAGTCTAAACACGTCAGAAATAGAGACGAGCTCCGTTATACATTATTATATATAGCAACACTATTTAATTAACCATACAGATTATAAAAAAACACTGCAGAAGCTATAACTTAAACCGTTACAATAGACTGCTTATCATTTTCATTAACCACACGTTTTCCAACTGCATAAAATATTTGAAATTATCGAACAGGTTCTCCATGATGATCTAATATGCATTGATTACCACGCAAGGACCCGCTTCAATATCGTCGTGTCAAGTGTTTAATCTCAAACAAATTAGGAAGTGCTTTAAATATACATAAAGTACCCACAACAGTGTTGTGTATACATTTTATCCTATTTATACGGAACCATTAAACGCCTTAGATCCCGTATGCGTCTGGAATATATCAGACCTTTTACATACAAATACGTACTTATTATGTTAATCATTATAGTTAAGGAACTCACTGTACGGGTATCGATGTATTCAATAACGTTTCATTTCGTTGAAAGCGGACATATAAATTGTTGACTCTGTATTGTATCCATCGTAAGACAAAGTATCGTTGACAAGGTGGAAAAGTAATGTTTCTACTATTATTTAATAAAATGTTATAGATATACTGCATTATATGCCAATATATGTTTTAAAAACTTATCGTTTAATTAAATAATATACCTATAATCGGGAACTACGTTTCGTAATGTTTCTACAGATATCCGTATTATAGTTTATTATAACACCAATGATGACTCGGAGCTTAGGTCGAGTTCATACTAAAATTGTTTGTTCATGTGCTTGAATGTATTTCTCCTCCTCTAACCCAAAGCACCGTTAGGAAACAAAGTACTGACAAATACAGTGAAACCAGTGAAAAGTATTATCGTCAATAGAAATTACGTTTATTTTATAAACATATATACATGTGACACTCAATTGTAAGGTAACATAACTGTCCGTAGATAAGAGCGAAGGACCGCAGGAGCAGAACGTTGCGAAAAAACAACTCGGCAAAATATCAGGTGTATCTCTTTTATGGGATCTGGCTGCACATTTATTCTGACGTCTAACATTTACATTTTTGTGGCCCTTATTTTCATAATATACTGTCATTGCATGTACTATAATTTTACCTGAAAATATTAGAAGTTATTAAAACCTTTTTGTCTTTAAGAATGATGATGAAAGGAGTACGTCACGTTCATAATAATATTGGCCACTTTGGTACACTGTGTAAGCCCTGTAAATGACCCGACTTGACGATATAATAATAACCGATCGATTATGATAGAGTTAGTGAATCGATGGCGGCCTGTTCAGTGATCTGAAACAGACAAGCTCTACGTTTCCGGAGAAGGATCTAAGATCGATATCCATAGATTACTCACTGTACAAGTTTTTAAGTTTATTTATATTAAGTCGTTTTCAACCTGTACTATTAATTTCTCAAAATTTTCATTAAAATATCCACAATAATTTCCCAAAACTAGACGATCGCGGTGTCCTAATCTTTATAGAAATAGAATGATTTTATAACGTGATTGAAAAGTAAATGTTAATTTAAAAGTTAAAATACTATGTGTACAAGAACCTTAGACTGATTCCTTAATTTAATAAAAACAAAGAATAATCCATCTCTCCCAATGGGCCAGGAACTTCCGTTTCCACGCTGTTCCCAAAGGTCGTGTGCCTCGGGAAAAGTGAAATAGCCAATATTGGCCGACCTTAGAAAACTGAAAAAGTCCTTTAATTTACAAGTACCCGAACTACTAAGATTACTACTTATTGGAAAATTATACATGACGACACTTATATTAACAATGAATAGCATAGTGTTCAAATAAACCAATAGCTTACGCCCTAAAAACTGAACGGTAGTAAATCAATAATAGTACAAATGGACTGGCTGCAACTTTTTTTCACGTCCCACTTATCTCTCAAGCAACTACAGAAAACCTGGAGCACACTCCACTTCCTATCTTGAAGTACAATGAAAACAGACCTTTGTGAAGAAGTAATTGCGACCATACATTTACGAGTGCAACACAAAGTTCGAAGTTATCTTTGACCGTAAGTCTGGTAAAAATAAGAGCCACAATAATAAGATCCTTGCTGACCTTCCCCTGCTGCCCATACAAAAAAAACAACGATGCAGGCACCGAGGAAATACTAATCAAGGTCCTAAAAATCCGGTCTTTTTAGAGTGTGTCAATGTTCTTCCTTCTCTGCTTTTCCTGGAAAAAAAACGCTTCCGATTTTTTAAGACAGGAACTACAAAAATTGTGTCTCACTACCGTCATTTATAAAGGGGCTTTAATTATATATGTATTCATTTGTAAGGAAATTTAAGGTCCAATTTCAGACTCTCAGGCGCATGCTAAATAACTAAAACTTATTCTTTCCAAACGCCATTCTAAACGTGTTTATTTTATGATTGAACGATATTATTATCCATTATAATTTCAACTAAATGGTATAAACAGAGGTCTCATAAACGATTTCCTCTCAATTTTAAAACATCCTGTAATTAAAATAACATTAATATCTACTATTAAGTATGTTGAAGCCATCCAGATTCTTCAAATGTATGAAGGAAAACCATATAACACTATTAATGACCATGTTTCTGCCAGCACAAAATAGACTGCAGAATTCTAAAATAGTGGACATTGAATTGCATAACCCAAATGGGATAGATAACGGTTTTAAAGTTATTATATCTAACGACGCTAATAGGAAAAACTAACTATGCCAGATACCCTCATAACGTCCAAAATTCGTTCGTTTTATGAAATGAGTTTTGGAACTTATTAGGCAAATTGCAAAGGCTGGAAAATACGGTAACCTCTATTCATGATTATACGTGTACCGGGTAACTCACGTGCGTTTTTCGGGATAGTGAAATAAGAAATGGATAGCACGTGAGTTAAGTCGGTACATACATATATGTGTATAAATTCTCACGAAACATTTCACAGTAAAATCTAGATTCATTTTCGAATACTCCACATTTTATTATTATGGTTGCGCATTACGAGCTTAATTCTGTTATCTCTATTAAATTTTACCAGAACTTATTCCAATCTGTGAGCTTAATCTAGTCTTCGTCACGATTGAAACCTTTGAGGAAGTCAACGATGAGCACAATGCGTTGTAATAAAAAGGTGATATAAGCCTGCGACTACAAACAGTATAGTTTTCTATTGAGAAACTAGTTAGAGAACAAATACTTGTATGTTGATCACGAATACCTGATTTTCATCTGTTCGAGTATTTGTTTTATCAACATAAATATGTAGAGCTTCATATACATATATGTAGATGTTCAGACTGCCACTACAGTAAAAGCATCGTCTAGTTTGATATAAAAAAGTCTTGTATGAACTGCTCGATGGCATTATTACCCGTATTATTATAGATAGAATCAAGGCAAGTTATCTACTTCTAACCTGAAAGTAAACCTAACTAACGTTGATATATTGTATTTTATCAGTACAAGGATATCATGCCACAGGTCTAACCTCATATTATATACAGCAATTCCCTTGTATGAGGCCCTACTCAATTCATGTGCATTAACTATCTTAACAGAATATCGCGTATGAGTAAAGCCACGACAAAGAGGTTTTATAGGTTCTGAATCTCAGAAAAATGTTTGTGATTCTTCCATATCGTCATCTAAAGAACTAGATTAAATAAAAAAATATTATAGAAGCTTCTCAGAGCTCTTTCCGAGGCAAGTATCAGTATGAAGATGTAGTAAAACTTCGAGTATTTAACTATTAGGAAAAATGGAAACGATTTAACAGACTGTTAGATCACCTTGTTCCACGGAAAAACTGAACGGACTACACATCTGTTTGCAAAATCGAACACCAGTCACATAAAATTAGTTACGAGTGTTTTGGTTCTAAAATTGCCCACCATGTGATAAAATTAGTCTGCAATAAAAGTATTAAAAGTCAACAAGATCTTTTTGTTCACCCTCCGACTGCAGACGTCGTAACTCGCGCATGATTTGTATCTTTTTTATTTCATCCATTACACATTGAAGAATCCAATATAAAATATTGACTGCCACCGAAACGAGTAACTGAATACTAACAGCCGAATAATGCAGTCCTTTTACTGACTTTCAAACTGAATACGGTCGACATACATTAAAATTATTTTATCAAAATTCGTATCACGTATGTTGTGGTTACTGACATCTGTATCGGCGGAAGCGAAACCAACATAACGTTTTTTCGTCATACTTTCTACGTATTGCAATCCCAAGCATTCTTCTGTGAAGTATCATTCCCGTCGTCCTACACATCATCCTACGCTTCTACTGAAAGCGTATAGTGATAGTAGAGAACAAAAATAGTAGATTCTCTGAATCGTCTCTACTCGAAATCACGAAATGCGAAATCATGTTGCCGGGACTTACTCACACATGTCGTTGACTCAGCGGGAAAGTGACCGGGTTCTCATTCTGTTCATGCGGCTTTTGGAGCAGCTCCAGCCGATTTCCCGAAATAACTCCCGCAGTTCCGAGTTCGCCCGAGATTTTATTCACTTGGTTTCATTTGTTCCGCTTGCCGTATACCTTTATTGATCAATTACCGACATCTCAATTTGGCAACAGAAATAATATGCAACCATCTCAAAGTCTGATGTACGGTGATTCTTTATATAATTTCCACTTACATTGTTATTCAACCAGCGAACATTCGCAAATTTAAATGTCTAACATTGAAAATGTTGTACTTGGAGATTTCTTAGCCCATACAGATATAAATGGATGTTTTAATCATAGATATGTCGTTATTAGACTAACAATTGTTCAACTAAACGTTTTTATCAGGTCTTGGATCGTTTGCCTAGCCAGTGTTTTTGATAAATATTTTAGGTCACATTGTTCTAATACTGTGACATAGTGCATTTCCTTTAACAAAACTATTAACTCAATTACGTCTGACAATTAACTGAACATTTATTACTACTAGTGGCCCATTAGCGATCGAAATTCGATCGTAAATCATAAAAAAATCAGTTGTCTAGGTTCTAATGTCAGACTACGCTTATATAAATCTTTCCTCTATACTACTTACTGACAACAATTATTATTG